>PVJN01034308.1:0-22860 GCA_004026805.1 Lasiurus borealis | reverse complement strand
CATTTCTACCTACCATTATAATTAGCAGATGAATTAAAGCTATTAAATGCTAGTGTTTTTTTTTTCCTTTTTTTGGGGGGGAGGGCGGGTTACTAAATGAATTCATTCATAAGTCAAACAGAAAAGCCAACTGGAAAAACCTGTCCCTCAGTAACATATTAGCCAAAGGAAACAAGTGATCCCAGCTCTCTCATTTAAACCCCCCCCCCCCTTCGCCGCAGACCTGCTGTTCACACGTGTTAAATATTAATTACAACTGTTACTCATTAGTACAGAGCAAAAAGCTCTTGGTACAAACACAATTGTTAATTTCCTTGCAGGCCCAAGGCATTCTGGGAAGCTGTGCAGGAGGCAGGAAGCATCATGGGAGCCCAAGTGGAGCCAATGGTGGTGGAGAAGGTGGTGTTCCCTGGGTGCACCAGGTGAGGGTGGCAGGTCTGATTCCCCGAGGGACCCTCTGCAGAGGCCAAGCCTGTTTATTCCGAGTGCCAGGGGATGAGTCACCGGGCTCAGTGGGAACAGCAAGTCTGGAGCAGTGCCTGCCGCACACGTCAGCACCGCCAGCTTTGGAGCATTTGTGTTTGATTGTGATAGTGACGAGTCCTGGAATGGGCACAATTGCTTCTGCCTCAGCAACACAAGCCAACTCACACCAGCACAGGTAAAGGGAATGATGTTCAGACCTGCCCTTTCCACACTCGAGATGTCAACGCAGCAGTGGAGAGTAAAGGCTTTGCAGTCAGACCGACCCGAGTGCATTAGCTGTGTGACTGTGGGCCAGCTGCTCACCCTCTCTGAGCCTCGTCATCTGTGTAATGACAATGAAACCACACCCATGTTACAGGGCTTCCTAGTGTTAACCCTTGCCAGCTTCATAATTGGTGCTCACTAAGTGTTACTACTATGCTATCCTTCCTCACTGAGCCTCCCCCCACCCCTTTACCTTAATAGGATTATTTTATATTAGCCAACTGAGCTGGCTCAGAAATGACTCACTTATTTAGGAAATAGACATATCTGGGATCTTACTTTCCTTTGCCCTTTTAGCCTCACTTGATGAGGCTGGGGAGGTGTCAGAACTCAAGAGGGTGCCTGGCTAAGAGGTGAACCACAGAGCATTTGCATCTCCCCGGCCCCCCAAGCTGGCAGTGACAGGTGTGTATCTGTCTGTTCCAGAATAAACCAACACACCCCCATCTAGGATGTGGCACAAGCACAGAGGGGTGGGGAAGGGACCGGTCATGTCAGGAAGGCTTCCTGGAGTAGGTGGCATTGATACCAGCCAAGCCAAGCTGTGACCTCCCTTCCCTAACTCCACTCTGACCCCAGCACCTAACACAGTATGTACTGAGTATGTTCTAGGTTCTCAAAGTAAGGTCCCCAGATCTGCAGCATCAGCAACACCTGGAGCCCTGGTAGAACGGCAAATTTTCACACCTCACCCCAGAACCTATTGAACTAGGAACTGTGTTTAATGCTTCCTCCAGGTCAGTGGTCGGCAAACTCATTAGTCAACAGAGCCAAATGTCAACAGTACAACGATTGAAACTTCTTTTTAAACTTAAACAAATTTTTTAAACTTAAACTTCTTCTAACACCACTTCTTCAAAATAGACGCACCCAGGCCATGGTATTTTGTGGAAGAGCCACACTCTAAGGGCCAAAGAGCTGCATGTGGCTGGAGAGTAACGGGTTGCCAACCACTGCTCCGGGTGATTCTGACCCATGCTCTGGGCAAGCCAACTAATCCATTTTGTCACACCCAGGAACCAGTGAATAAAAAATGGAAGACCCAAGTGGCTCATGGCTAGAACTATTGCTGGAATTGAAATTTAGGATTTCCTACAGAAACAATGCTTTCCGTGCCATCTATGCATCTCATTGCCAGGCGTAAGTGGGAATGAGCTTCGTAAATGGGTCCTCTGTGCCCTCTAAGTACCTCTTTATGCAGTAGTACTGTTTTAATATTAAATTAAATTTTATGTAATACAGCAAGCCTTCCCTGAACACTAACCATTCTCTCATGTGTGACCCTTTAGGGCTTACAAAGTCTGTTCATTCAGCTCTTTCCACTTCTTAACACAGAGATCCAGCCTGGCAAGGGTTGTGACTATCCCCATTTCACAGAGGGGGAAACTAAGGCCCAGGAGATGGCAGAATCTCTCTGAGTTCCCACAGAGAACCGTTCTTCTGTGCCTGGCTCCTCAGGAAGTACTCTGACCACTTGCTCCTCAGAGGTGATTGCAAATCCCATGAAGGAGATAGCTTTTAATTTACCCACTGGATTAAAGGAAATGCTGATCCATCATCGAAGTATGACCTGACTGGCTCTGCTCAGAGGTCTCTCGCAGTTCCTTTCCTCTCGCTAGGCCTCAGTTTCCTTAGCTGGACAAGACGGAGTGGTATGAGGGCCCTCCCTGTGCTGAGTGGTGGCAGAGCACAACCAAACCGTGGGATGGCAGTAGTCCCCCCCAGGCAGGCTCAAACCAGAACGTGGGCTCCTACAGAATCTTCAGGGGAACCATTCCAAGTGGGAACACCTTCCTCCTAACCCCCAGGATATATCCTACCAGCTGTAAACAAAAGGGGAAACTGATGTAAGAGTGATGAAAGGCATGGGACATTTCCTGGGAGTTCTGGGAGGGGGAGGGCCCCGACCATATTTTATGCAGCATCTTAGATAGCAGCAGGGAGCCCAGACATCAACAGGCTTAGGGGTTGGGCTCCGGAGTTGGAATTTGCAGGTTCAAATCCCAGCTGTGTGGCTGACTAGCTATGGCCGCTGGGCAAGTCATTTCTTCTCTCTGCACCTCAGTTTCCCGATTTTCCTTAAAAGGAGGAAACTAATGTCCTCGAAAGTAGCTGAGAGGACTAAATGGGATAATGCCCACAGACAGTGCTCAGTAAATGCCAGCACTTTCCCGATGCAGCGCCCTTTAAGCCTCACCAGGACCCTCTGCAGCAGGCCAGGTGGTTCTGACCAAGGCTCTGGGTGATTCATTTCCAGATGAGGCAGCAGATCCCTCCAGGAGAAGTTCCATCCCTGTCCTCCCAGATGCTACGTGGATATGTGGCGACACCGTATCTGTGCCACCCGAGCTTGGTCAGCTTCTCCAGATTATCCAGCCAGCTCCTCGGCCCCTCCCTGTCTAGCCACTTCCGGTGTGGGCTCCATTCCATTTGTCCATCAGATGACCTGAGCTACAGCCCAGGGGCTGGCCAGATCCTCCACATCAACCAGCGCCACGCTGAGACAATGTGGAATTGCCCCAGGCTGCTCCTCCTACCCCACACCAGGCATGGAGCTCCACAGAGTCCCATGTGGGCCCAGAGCTGTGTCTGGGGAGGGCAGGAAAGCCATTTCTAGACCCACCTGCCAGTCTCACAGTTTGTTGCTGTAAAGTAGGGGTGGGGAACATCGGGCCCGCAGACCGAATAAGGCCCAAGAAATCATTTGGTCTGGCCCTGCCAAGGCTTTCGGGGTGAGTTAATTAAATGTTTGACTAAATATAGTAGGCTAATTGTTAAGTTGCTAATTTTGTATGGCTCAGGAATGACATTATAGATATCCAAATGGCTATTGGCAGAAAAAAGGTCCCTCTCCCTCCCTGCCCCCACGATGCTGTAAAGACTCCCAGGCGATGAGTGAAGCAGGCTGGGAACTGTCCAGCCAGCTCTGAAGGCAGGTGTCTCTGCCGGGTGGGAAGGGAGCTGACAGGTTGATGGGAGCCACACCACGGCTCTGTGGATGCCGGCTGCAGCCTGTGGGTGAACCCTGGCAGGGCATCTGTCCTCGGGGCTGGGATCAACAAAGGGCACCCAAGGGGAATGGGACCCACTGGGTGGGTTGAAGTTGGGGGTGGGGCTCTGGCTGAGGCCACCCAGCTTCCTGCAGGGACAGCAGGCAATGAAGCTTTTGTGAGCTTGTGGCATTTCTCACTCATCTGGCCACAGAATTCTGAGAGAAGGGGAGGCTGTCCTTGCCAAGAAGGTAGGACCACCTCACACCCTGCAATAGCTGTTTTCACGAGAATCGGGAGTGATAATGGAGCCTTCCCAAGGCTGCAGCCGCCACAGTCCGGCTGAGACAGGAAGGCTCTGCTTCCACAAAGGCTGGTCTGGAGCTGCTGGCCCAGAGGGCTGCTTCTGTGGAGACACCAAAGCCCCCTCGGAGAAGTGTCTCTTCACGAATGCAAAGCCAAGAATCAGAATTTGCAGGAAGGAGCTCTTCTGCTTCACAGACTGAATCACGGAGATGATTCAGAGGCCTCGCCTTCCCCTGGGCTCGGACCAGCACACTGGGGTCCTGAGGGACATGGCACGGCAGCGTCCCTGGAGGTGACCCAGGCGGGCCTCTCACGGCTGGCTAAGCGCCAGAATCAACCCCGTCTCACAGCTGAGCTTTTGCTCAAAAGTTCCCAGCGAGGGAAAGCTTGTTATTTACTTTCAGGTGTAACTGAAATCCTAAATCCATGTCTCTTTTTTGGAGGGCCCTGCTTTGCCTTTTGGGGAACCTGACACTCCACACCCTTTGGAAATTTGAGAACACTACCAGGTGCCCTGCCCAGGTGTCCGCATCCAAGCTAACTATGCAGAATCAGAGAATACAGGGCACACAAAGAGATGGCAATGATTTTGTCCAGGCAACGTTATCCCTCACAGACGGTCCCCAGCTAAGGGTTCTGTACCCCAGGTTGCCACGACCCATCACAGACTCCTGAGAGCCCAGAAAAGCTGTGAGGAGCATCTTGAATAGGTCGCACACGCACGCACTGCTCACCCAGGCGGGAACATTATCCTTCACTCCTGAGCAGCCACACTTCTGGGTTTACAAATGGGACCATGGCAGCACGTTAGTAATCGAGCCAGTCGAGCCGCTACAACTCAACCTCATTACCTGACAGGCGGCCCATCTACTCTCTCTGTCTCCACTCTGGGCTGAAAACAGGAGCTGCTCCTCACCTACCAATGCTGCAACAGACAAGCTCTGTGTGCATGGACGCGGGGAGGGACCCAGCCATGACCAAAGGCCCCGCTCACAGTCCCTTCCGCCCGAGTGAACCGCTTCCAGGAATCAGACCTGAGCCAAAAGCTTCTTGGGAAAAAGCACTACTGGACATGCTCCAGAGCAGCTCACACAGAGATAAGCGACTCCAAGAGACACAGACAGGGGCGTGATCGGAGTCTGTCTCCCACTGCCCTATAGCACTTGTGATACCACTCAGTGACATAAACCAAGCCCAGATGGAAGTTGGCAGATGTTCTAGAACCAGCGCTGGGTGGAAGGGGGCCCGTGCTGGCCTGAGAGCCTTCAGAAGAGATGATGTCTGAGAGGGCGAGTGCTTTTCACTTGAACGTGCACAGGAATCACCTCGCAGTCTTGTTAAAACAGATTCTGACTCTGCAGGTCTGGGATGGGACCCAAGACCCTACATGTCTCACCAGCCGCTAGACCAGGGGCTACATTTGGAGCAGCGAGGCGCCGACTAGACTACAGCATCTAAGGCAGCACAGTTCCGAGTGACCGTGTGCTCAGTCCAGGAGAGGAGAGGGGTGAGACCCCATACCTGTCTGCAGGGCTACCTCATGCCACCGGCCCTTGGTATCTGGGAGAGTTGTCACATGAAACTGGTGTTCGCAAAGAGCAAGCTCTTGGACAGCACTGGCTCCTCCTGGCTCCTCCTAGCTCCTCTCAGATCCAGGAGAAACCTCAGCCCTCATCAGTTATGCTAAGGCCCAGGGACAGTCCTAGGATTCCCTTGTGATGGGGGACAAAAGGAGACCCGAGATGACCAACGACCTTCAGCCACTGGCTCCTAGCCAAGTGCTGAGTCTGGTGGGCGAGACCAGCACCCACAGAACAAACGCACTGAGAGGAGTATCTACCAGGATGAGCGCAGGAAGCTTGTCAGGCCTGACAGGCAGACAGGAAGCCCATGGGATGCGTGGCTGTCCCAGGGCAGGCTCACAGAGATGGCGGCGTTTGAGTGGGTCCCTAAAGGAGGCCCAGGGTTTTTCCAGGTAAGATGCCGGAGAGAATGGCACATCCAGGCAGAAGGGACAGGGCGTGCACAGTGGTCTGTCCAGGGAACTGTGAGCAGTATGTGCTGGAACAGCCAGAGCACCATTAAGGGCATCGGGATAGGGGCCTCACTGTTGGGGCCCAAAAAGGGAAGAAGGGTCTAGTTGTGCATGAAAAAGGGAAAGTCCAAGCAATAGAGATTTAAAAGAAATTAAAAATAAAAACACTCCCTTTATGACCTTTAGTGTGGTAAGAATTAGTCATTCAATTCAATGTCTCTTTTTCACATGCCTAAATTTTTAAATGCATAAGATGTGTGTGTGTGTATGTGTGTGTGGCTTTTCACCTCTTAACATCAGACTGGAGCATTTCACTCGGTTGCCATAAACTCTTTGTAAAGAGTACTTTTCAGTGTCTGCACAATATTCCATTTAACCAGCACCTGGCTACTGGGCATTCAGGTTGTTCTCCACCTTTCAGGCCCATGAGCAATGCCTTTTCTGAATTTTAGATCATAGGCATGAATCCTAAGAACTGGAATTAGTATCCAAGGGTATGAACAAGCTCAAGACCTTGAGGCATGTGGCAGGCTGTTTTCCAAAAGGCTGAAACGCAGTTTCAGAGTGGGGCGGAAGGGAGGCACCTGAGTCATTCCAGGGGCTCTTGGCCAGGGGGAGGGCCAGCCCTGGGGTCAGGATGTGCTCCGGGCCTTGCTCTGTGAACAGGCCCAGGGTAAGCCGGGACAGCCCTGGCCGCATACAGGCCTGGCAAGCTGCACAACTAGGTGCGGCATTGGGTTCCCTCAGGCCCAATGGAGACACCACGCAGATTGGTTTTGTTTTAGTTTCTAAGAAAGTTCCTTCTGAAGCCTGAGATCTTGGCTTCAGTACTTTAGAGCATTACCGACAGGACTGAGTCAGAGCCAGTCAATGAGATTCACTGGGGCTTCTATGCAGACTGGAGAGACTACAACGGAGACCCAGGATTTCCTCTTGGCCTGGCCTCCCTCCTGCCTCCTGGACTCTGGTTTTTGAGGGGCTCGGCTGAACCAGAAGCAAGGACGGCCCGCCTGGATTACCCAGCGCAGCCTTTGGCTGATCTGAGCAGGCAGGGATGGCACACTGACTCCCTTTACCAAAGCTGAGTGTCCAGCTTGGGTCAGTGCCGCCTCTGAGCAGGGCCACTGGCTCCTTACCTGCCAGGGCGGGGATGGTGACCCGGTTCCACTCCCACGGCTGGTCGTACTCATCAGCGGGCCTGTCGTCATCCTGGGGCAGCTTGCTCTCCCGCAGGCGGGGGCTGACGGCGCTCTCTGAGTCCGAGTCGATGCTTTGGCCCCCGGGTTCATAAGGGGTGTCGTACAACTGGATGCCTTTGTGCTGGGACCGCACACTTTCCTGCCTCTGAAATTCTGCAGGCAAAGAAAAAAAGGAAGCAGAGGTGTCATGGAATTGGAACCCACACTTCCTCACCTGGGATCTGCCAGGGGACACCCCCAGGGGTTCAGAGCCAGCCAAGGAGGTGATGATCCGCACAGGAACAGCCCCCTTTCCTGCATTCAGTTGCTCCTCCCACCCTTTGAAAGCAGCATCTCTGCTCTCCCCGGGCAAGGTTTCCTCACAAACATCTCAGGCTCTCAGGCCTGATGAGAGAGGTAGAAGGCTCACTGCCTCCATCCGTAGGTTCACTGCAGTCTCAAGGGCACGGCCCCCACGGCACACGTTGTTCCACAGAGCACACGAGCTCTGTGTTCTCACACCAGCCCAGAGCACACAGAGTTCTCACCCCCTCGCTTCACAGACCAGTGGAGCCTCCCGCAATAGGACGGCTCTCCATTCTTGGCACTTTCATTCCTTAAGTTTTCACTCAGCTTCCACATTCATTTTAAAAGACCAAGCAAGCCTCCCGAGGGAGCCTGGGGCCACCGTTTTCTCCCCGGTAAAGTGGCTCTTTCCCAGCATTCCCGCCTCCCCCAGAGCCTGCCTGTCTTCTAACACATTAAACACCTCTGAGGGCTGTGAGAGCAGGTGTCCATTCCACTTCTGAATAAGGAAGGAAAGCTCTTAGTCTCCTGGGGAGGGTGCCAGCAGCGGGTCCCATGTGGACCGAGGGGCTACATCAATCCCGAGAGGCCAGTGGAGGCAAAAGAGGGATGCAAGGATGCTATAGACGGGTGTTTCTGAGTCAAAACAGAGATGCTTTCCCTGCTCTGATCAACAATCCCCGTGTGCAGGGCCGGCATGGGACACAGTGAAGGGAGGGTTCGCTGCAGAGTCTGCTTTTGGGAAACTCATGTTTCCAGAAGAGAAGCAACAACCCAAATCACCATGACACTGTACAGCGAAGGGGCTCCATGCGGGGCCTGTGAGGTTGAGGCAGGAGCAGAAGACATCTGAACTGACAGCTCTGACAGGTGGGAAATGGGAGAGGGCAGGATTCCCGGGGGTAGGACTGGGGCAGGCCAACTCGGTGGGGCTGGGGAGAATGCTCCCTGCCTGCTTTCCTGGTGAAACATCTCACATGTGCCTCTTGGACCATTTTGCGTGTACAGTTCCGTGGTATTAAGTATATTCAGCCATCACCACCACATCCGTCTCCAGGACTTGTCCATCTTCCCACACGGAAGCTCTGTACCATTAAACAATGGCTCCCCATTCCTCCCTCTCCCAGCCCTTGGTAACCACCACGCTATTTCTGTCTCTGTACATTTGATACTCTAGGTACCTCATATAAGGGGAATCCTGTGATATCTGTCCTGTGCCTGGCTTATTTCACTTAGCATAATGTTTTAAGGTTCTTCCATGTTGTAGTATGTGTCAGAATTTCATTTTTTTTTAAAGGCCGAATAATATCCCATTGTCTATCTATTCAATGTCCACTCTTGTTGGAGTACTGGGTCCAAGGAGGTGACAGGGTGGAGGTGATGTTTGATGCAAAAGGGGTGAGAGTGAGTTGTTTAAACACTCTCCAAATCAGAGTTCTAATGGCAGAGAGATACGTAGAATTGTATGTGCCTTAAAGAACAACTGAGAAAACACACGAATGATGTTAGTCCTTTTAAGCAAGAGCACAGCTATTAGGCCAGCTCTTGGGGTGACAGATGCCCCAGCCCGAGTGCAGGCCCTGACACAACAGAAGCCAACAGGGGCTGTAATGGGGGCCGGCAGCATGGACGTTCAATAAGGTTAGAGTAGTGCTTCCCAAACTTCATTTGGTCATAAGTTTGGCATTTTTTGAGTCCCAACTAGTTTATTATTTACCATGTTTATTCATTTATTTTTTTTAGAGAAAATAATATTTAAAAAGTAAACCATCATCTAAACAGTTGATAAACATAAAAAGAATGAATGAGGGAGGAGTAAATCGACCCAGCAGGTACCATTGCCCACTGGGAAGCTGGCCCCAGGCATGCTTCCCCTCCGCTGAACAGGAGATGAGCAGACACTGGACAGCTGTCAGGGATGCAAGCACCAGGAAGACAGTTTTCTTGTCACTTTCTCCTCTTAAAGAGAATGAAAGGGAAAAAAGGCTTCTTACGACCTGGTTCTCAGGCCGCCTAAAAGCCTATCTCCTCGGAGAACATGTCCCATATACTTCGGCAAAGCACACTTTATTGTGAGTACATTTGTTCGTTTGGGGGATGTTTTTTTCCCATTCCTTGGGGGCGGGAGAGAGAAGAGGGAGCGAGAAGAGCTATAGAAGGCAGAACTGGCCCTGGCCCATGTGTCTCAATGAACTGGAATGTCATCCTGTACACCAAAAAGTGAGCTCAAGATTCCAGTCAAGGCACTTACCCTGGTTGCAGATTTCATCCCTGATCGGGCCAGTGCAGGAGGCAACTGAACGATGCTTCCATCTCACAGCAGTGTTTTTCTCTCTCTGTCTCTCTCTCTCATTTCCCCATCCCTCTCTTAAAATCATTTTTTTTTTTTTAAAAAAAGGTGGAGCTTGGTCACTGAAGGTGAAGACCAACTATAAAGTACTGTAGACAAGGGATCTGGCCTGCTTTGTAAGGTCGCTGTCATCTGTATCACTCTCGCCCTGGTTTCCAAGGAGTGCAGTCTTGCCTCCTGTCTTTGGAGAATTCCGAGCGCTGCGGACACCGGGAACACAGCTCACAGGCACTGACCCAGGGAAAACCCCTTTCTTCTTCCTCCTATTTCAGAAGCAGGACAGCAACCACCACTGGGTAAACTACAGTTTACAGAGCATTTTGCATGTGAATCACCACTTAGTCTTGAGCACCACAAAGCAATTCACAGATGCATTTCTGTGGGCCTCTTATTCTCTCTCAGAGCCTGGCTGCAAACATATTCCGTGAATCTGGGTAGCATAAATGAATGACAACTGACAGCCAGACTTGCCCCCAATTCCAGTTAATTTCCGAGAGTCCCCGACAGCCATGTTACAGTTCAGTATTAGGCAATATTCAGAAGAGATGGATATCCTACATAAATACCAACCCAAAAGGAAAACACGTGCCAGGGAACAGATTAGCTATTAAATCAGAGGGCCTCGCGAGTACACCTCTCACACAGGATTTATTGTTCCCAAAGCATCTGCGCCTTACAAAGCTGGGTTAGTAATGGCATGCAGTTAGGGCAGGCGATGTTATAATGGTAATCATTAAAACAAGCTTCCTCCGTTTTACATGGTGAATTCAAATTTTCATTAAGGCTCCAACAATAGGGAACAGTTAAGTAAATTATGGCATGCTAACTGGATGGAATATTAAGCAGCCATTAAGATGATAAATCTGAAGATTATGTAGCTACATGGAAAAGCATGCATGAAATTATGCTAAGTTAAAAAAGTAAAACACAAAATTGTTTATGTGTTGTGAGCAAACCACATAATATGGGTTTTCTAAACAAGTCCTGGATAATGTGAACATGCCAGACGGGAATTCTACCCCTTGCTTAGGAATTGCTGAATACCGGCATCCCATAATATCTAAACTCTGCGGGCAGCGGTGCTGTAAGTACAGATACACATAAATAAGGGGCTGAAACTCTGAGGCAGGAAGGTAAACAGCCACTGTGTACAGAGGAAGGAGTTACTGCAGTTATTTTTGAACATTGCTTTAAATAATGAATAAAAGTGCTAGTAAATAAAAAAAATGTAATTAAGACGGGAACACATAAAAGTAAATATAATTTTAAGCAGGTTGGGCTTACAACAGGAGCTGTGGTTGTTTTGGAAGCAGCTGCCTTTTCCCTGAGAAAAGGCCCATTTAGGGAGCATCTTCTCTCCCAGGAAAGGCTGGCCAAGAGCCCCAGGGAGATAAGGGCCGTCACGCCAGGCCAGCTCACCAGACACCACGTCTCCTGCCTAATGACCAGATCCATCCTCCTTGTTACCTGGACCGAACTGTGACCATCCAGAGGCTGATCTCATAGGGGAGCTGGTGACCATATGTTTTAAGTCACTGTTATCTGGACATCACCATCTATCTATACATTAATGGAAAATGACCTTTAATAGTGGGTGGCAGGCTGTGATTTCATGCCTCTGAGGCGGGAAGCAGAAACATTAAACTGACAGGGTGGGGATTTCTCTCGACCTCTGGAGTAGAAAGGTTTCCAAGTGAAACTACATATGGAGAAAGAGCAACAGAAGAACTGAGAGAGACCCTGGGCGCATTCACCAAGGGCACAGGGCCAGGAGGTGAGGCAGGTGTGCTGACCGACTGGCCACGGAGAGGCAAAGGCCAGGGGACTATCTGAGCGAGGACACGACAGGTCTTGGTGCAAATCAGGAATCTCTCTCTCTCTCTCTTTTTAAAAAATATATTTTATTGATTTTTTACAAAGAGGAAGGGAGAGTAATAGAGAGAAACATCGATGAGAGAGAGACATCGATTAGCCGCCTCCTGCACGCCCCCTACTGGGGATGTGCCCACAACCAAGATACATGCCTTTGACTGGAATCGAACCTGGGACCTTTCAGTCTGCAGGCCGACGCTCTATCCACTGAGCCAAACCTGTTTTGGCAACAAATCAGGAGTCTCTTGAGTGGATCTGAAGAAGGTTTAGAGTTCCCAAGCCCACAAGCAATAAGCTATATGCTACATTTCACTCCAGCATTTATCAACTCTGAGCTTCCCACCCCTTTTTTATTTTCCTTTGGCTGTCAGGAAGCTCCTAGTTTATTGAGATGGTTAACTTCAATAGCTATGTTAGCTTAGATATTTCTTTTTATTATAGTCAGCCCCAAATCTACATTTTGAAACTAGATGAACCTACAAATAAATGAAAAATACACTAACACACTTTATGCTAAATGCTTTTACTAGTAAGAAGACTGGGAGAAAAGAAACCTTTTCTTTACCCTTTTCCTTCCCTTCAGGAACAGGAAGAGGAGGGCGGGGCTTGGCTTCAGCACCCAGCTGTCCTCCACCCAGCCAGGCCCTACCAGCATCAGAGCCTAAAGGAGACGAATGAGGCACAGTGCTGCCCATCAGGGAGCCCCTGACACAAAGACTCCTCCTCAGGGAGCAGACAGGGCACTACAATTCGGCTGGGGAACCTGGGGAGGGCCTTGAGATTTAGACATGCAGTTGTGGCACTGAGAATGGCACTTGATGGAGTCACAGGGGATGGGAGCATAGGTGCACATGGGGGAGGAGGGTCGTCCAGGGGGCCTAGTGAAAGAAAGGAGAAGCTGGAGGCAGGTGGAAGTGGGTTCTGAATGGCCCTGAATGCCCCAGGATGGCACCTCCAGGAGTGTCGAAGGAGAGGTGCCCTAGAACCTCTGGGCAGGGCAGAGCTGGGCGGGGAGAGGCTGGCACAGACGTGTAGGAGCCTAGCTGGAAATGACAGACGCTGGCCTGCAGGCCCCTCACCTCTAATTTTCCCAGCTGGGCTTGTCTCGGAATTCACACCAGATTCCAAATCACAGGGTGGCAGCGCTCGGAGGGACGTGTGGCCCACGGAGGTCAGCACCTGTCAGCCTATGAAACCTCTCCTCAGCCAGGCAGGGCGTGCTGGCTGCGCCATGAGACTTCTCCTCTCCCACACAGCTTTGAAGACTCAGAGGTCTAGGGTGACGTTACTAGGACAACACACCCACCGGACTGGGTCTGCCCTGCACCAGCCACTGGAGGAAGGCAAGGCCCTGGGGAAGGTGAGCAACAGGTTCAACGGCAAGTGTGATGGCTGAAAACACTGGTCTTGCCGGACTGCTTGGGCCTGAATCCTGGCCCCTGTGGGGACTGGGCCGAGCTGCCCCAGTTTCCTCATCGCTCGAGGTGGCCACCCCAGCACCCACCTTGGAAGGATGTTGAGTTATCATTCACATTCGGTGTTGAGGACAGTGCCAGCTGCATAGAAAGCACTCCAGGAGGGAGTCCCAGTTTCCACCCCTGGGGTTTCCTAGGGGCAGCACCCTTCCAAGACCCCTCCTCCTTCTAGACTGTCCTGTCCCCCCGAGCCACAAAGACCTGCTTACTGAAACCCGACAGGCCCACCTGCATTGGGTTTCAATACCAACCTCAGAACTACTTCCATTTCTGGACCCACAACTTCCCATGTTAGCTGCTGCTGTGGCAATCTCACGCCTCCATGTGGGAACCCTGCCTTGGAACACACAGGGGAGATCTCAGCGACCAGGACTCCACATTTTACAGATGGGCAAACCAGGCCTGGGAACGGGGAGAAAATGGCAGGGAGGAGGCCCCAGGTCCTCTAACTCCGGCCTTTGCTCGATCTTTCCGACAGCTTTTTCTCGGACTGTCTTGTTTTTACTCTGGCGGCGGGGACATCTATTTCAGGCGGGTCTGGTGAGAAAAAGCACACCCGGCCCTGCAGACCGAGCGAGGGGCTCCACGGCAGCGGCTGTTTCTAATTAGACACGCAACGGAAACCCCTCCGAGTCCCAGGGCACCACATCAAAGCGGACGCTCTCCCCACCCGAACTGTTACAGAGCTTCTGGAGAAAGACCCTCCTGACCAGGGTGCTTCTACGGATGGCCTGGATGCAGGTGTCCCTGGGAAGCTGGAGGCCCAGGTGGCAGCAGGAGACCTCCTGGGTGGACGCTGCGGGCCAGCGAGGGCAGGGCAGGGCGGCTGGGAATCAACGCCTGGAGACAGCCCCAGCATGACACAAGCAGGAGGCCCCTCCTTCTCTATCTAGTCTGGTTTCCGGAGCTGTCTCGGAGCCAGGAGACTGACTAATTGGCGTTCTCTTACCATCTCTTTTCCAGGCGTGCAGAGAAACACCCAAGAAACAGAGGGCGAGCTCTGCGGAAGCGGGGTGTGGACCGGAACAATGGTCCCGTCAGGAGCGCAGCAGGCCTGGCGCTGGCTGGGGCCCGAGTCAGGAGCCTGGTGTGCTCCCTTCCCGTAGTCATCTGTACAGTGGCAGGGTCGCCCCTGGAGCCCCCTTGTTCTGTGGCACCCGGAGGGAGGTAAGCCTGCGCCCCGGATGACAGCGAACATGATTTCCTTGGATTTAAAAGGCCACACGGGCCTCTTTGCAGCGCTCTTGGGCACTCTCCGTGATTACAGCTGAGTCCTTCAGCCCTGCCCATCGCTCTGCACTCTTCCCGTGATGGCCTTTGCGTGCGGGGATGGGGGGCCTGAGCGGTGCTGGCCCCAGTTCTGTCTCCATCCCCTGTGGAGACTCACTGAGGCGAACTGGCTGCTCCTAGGCAGCGCATACACGAGTCTCCATTGGAGCTGCCACTTCCCCAGGAGACAGCCTTCCAATTCTGTACCAACGTAAGATCCAGCGGGGAGTCTGCCTGCTTTGCTTTTTCAAACATCCACTGAGCCCCTACTGTATGCTAGAGTGTTCCCCTCCCCTCCCCACCCCCCAAATATCTCCTGGTTTATCAGGAGAATCGGGACCTGAACATCTATAAGCACTGAAACCTTTGGTGCCAGGCACGGTCTTGGGCACAGGCAGTGTATCATTCCTAGCCAGGCAAGTGGGACTGTGATTTCCAATGCAGAAACTGGGGCTCAGACAGCTTCAGAGGCTTGGCTGGGCTCACCAGTTCTGACTGGCCCCCAGCACCCTAAGGTGGTATAGACAGTGGCAGACGGCTGGAGGAAGAAAGCAAATGCAGTCCTTGGGAGTTTGAAAAACTGGAGGAAGGAGGGGGCATTTCACAGCATCTCAGGTACTAGTACAAGGGTCAGGGAAAGCTTAGGGACCTGCCTGGGGTCAGACAGCACCCAGCAGGCCCAGGGAGAATGCACGTAAGGGAAGGAGGAAGATTCAGAGATTGGTCGCCATTTCTCCTGATGAAGGCAAGGGCACCAGGAGAAAGGGCGACCAAGGTCAGACAGGCACAAATAACTGAGCCGAGGAAAGAGTGAGGGATTCTGAGATAAAATCAAATTGTTTGAGTTGCTTTGTGCCCATTGCTTATGAGGAAGAAGAGGTGGGAAGTGGCCAGAAAAGCAAAGCAGAGCTGTGCTCTGGAGGGCCACGAGCGCAGCGGAAGGCTGCAGATTCAGAAGGGTTGGAGACTGGAAAATGTGGACCAGGAGCCTTAATGAGGTTTGCGTTTTCACACACACACAGCGGTCTTTTTAGAAGCCGGCAGGTAACACCAGGGTGTAGCAATCAGCTACTGATGACCTGAAAGTCCAACCGGGCAAACAATTAGGGCTCCACCCTTCCAAGAAGTGCACAGAGGATGCCCAGGATCCAGAAAGAAAACACACTCCTGCCAACAGCCCCAAACATGGAGATGAGGATTTCCACTAGGATGAGGGGCAGGTGCCCCCTGACCTCTGTGCTGCAGACAGAGGTCAGGGTCAGCAGGGACTGCCTGGGGCCTTGGCAATCAAGCCAGACGCGAGTCCAGCCTTGTGTCATCTGAGTATTGATGGTCATACTTATCAAGAGGGCCAGCCGCCCACTGGTGCAATCTTCCAGTCTGCTGGGCATGATGAGGTCTCAGCTTCTAGAGAGGCCTTGGGCTACATGCTAATGTGATAAAGCTACGGGGGACAGACTAGTCGCACCTGCCTGTTCTCATGTGCCACCCTTAGCCCACCCCATGAGCCTTGGAGAAGCCATGACCACACCCAAGCCCCTCTCCATCTGCAGCTCAGACAAGCTGAGTGGTTCAGCCCATGTCTCGAAGACTCTTTTCTTGATAACACGCTAAGAATTACCGAGTAATGAGTGCATACTGTGCCGGGGTCTGTCCTTCATTTAATTCTCACAGCGCCTGTGTGAGGGGCTACTGTTGACATGGCCACTGTAAAGGTGGCCACAGAGCAAGCTAGTGATGGAGGCAGCCTGGCTCTAAATCCCAGCAGCTCAACTTCTTAACCCTACAGCTGTCCACGCCATCTTTCTGATTCAAGTCAGTGCTTCCTCTACTCTACCAGGTCTAAAACAACACCCACATGTTCGTTTACCACAGGTGCTGGCCCCACTGTGCCAGGCTGGTAACAGGTCATCAAGGTTTATCTGACTCGGATCACACACAGGTCCCTTCAGAAATCAGGGTCAAGCAGTCGAGAAGAAAGCCAAGGGCGAGATCATGAGGTGGAGAGCTGCCCATCAAGGGGGAATTCAAGCACGTTCTAAAACTTCAGAGGGCAGCCATCACAGGCCACTGGCCCAGTCTAGCTGGCCCTAAGCAAACTGGCACGGGGAGCAGAGTGCTAGCCTCCCAGTGCAGAGACAAGGCGCCTTCTGGGCATGACGCTTCCCTTCACCTGAGGAGTTCACCCCTTGCCACATGCCAGGTTTGCAGCCAAATGGGTCACATCCACCTGGTGGTGGCTGTTGCTGGTCACGATGTCACTGTCTCATGCTGAGGGCTGTTGCTGGCAATGTGCCCTGTGCCCAGCACAGCTGCCTGGCCGGAAGCAACTTGCTGAGCTCTGGCAAGCTGTCCCAGTCTTCCCTGTGTTGGAACTGCTTCAATAGAGGAACTAACTTATCCCCCTGGGGACCTGGACAACCTCAGCCTTCTAGATGATGGAGATGGGGCTGCCGGCCTGAGAATAGCCTGGCCCTGCGTTAACCAGATGTGTGACCCTCGACAACAACCTGGTGTATGGGGCCGAGAATCCTTACAGGTGAAGCAGGAAGGGGTATAGCAGATGGTCTCTAAAGTCTCACTGGCTGGCTCCAAAGTCTCTCCATCCGATTCTTCAAATAGTGGATGTTTACACATGCTTCTTGGTCCGGTGCTACAGCTCCAGAATGTGAAGAAGGCGCCATATGCGGGAGCACCCAGCCTACCATCATGTGGGGTGCTTGGCCTAAGCATCCCAACCTCCTCCAAAGTTTAACCTCAATATGCGATGAGAGCCCTGCCTAGTGAGCTCTACTCCATACCCAGTTACATTCTCCTGCCTGTGGTCATTCATTTTGTGTCAACTTGTCTGAGCCAGGATGTTTGATCACAACATTCTGGGTGTTTCTATGAGTGTTTTTGAATGAGATTAACTTTTAAAATCAGAACATTGAATAAAGCATTCTCTCCCTAATGTGGTGGGCCTGGTCTGAATCAGTTGAAGGCCCAAATACAACAACAATTCCTCTTGCCTGACAGTGTTTGAACTGGGACACTGGCTTTTTTCCTTTCTTTTGACGCAAAGTGAAACACTGGCTCTTCCTGGGACTCGAGCCTACTAGCCTTCAGACTGAAACGACACCATCCGTTCTCCTGGTTCTCAGGCCTTTAGACTTGGCCAGGAATAAAACTGGGCTCCAGCTTGCTGACTGGCCCTGCAGGTCTTAGGATTTGCCAGTCTCCATAACTGGGTGAGTCAATTCCTTATCATAAATCTCTCCTATTGGCTGTTTCCCTGGAGAACCCAGACTAATACAAACATGACTCTATGAAGAGTCTTTTCCACATGCCCAGTACATGGTCCACGGTTGGGCTGCCTGTCCGTTCCCCTTTCAATAAATAGTTCCTGCAAAGCATGTGTACCAACACCGCCAGTTGGGTCTACAAAACCTCTTTATCCCAATGCAGAGGAGCTCTCTCACGTGTCCTGACCCCCCAAAAAACAGGGATGCAGCCAAGCATCACCTCCCTAAGAGGAATTTGAAATTCTGCCCCCTGGACACCTAACAGTAGCAGAGCTACTGCAAGATCAGGACCTCAGGGTGGGGAGAGCCCTCGTTGGCCCAGGAATGACCATCTGCCAAAGGGCCACCCACACAATAATAAAAAGATCAACAGCAAGACTCCCTCACTCCATACAGCGCTTTCTTGTCCACGGGCCCTTTGCATGATTTGGTACTTACAACCATCAGACTATAAACGGATCCTGGTAGGCAGAACCTCATCACGTAAGAGGGGGCCAATGGTAAGCCCAGCGTATAAGGGACTTGCCAAGTCACAGAGTGAGAAATCGGTACAATTCCTACCTACTGGTATGTCTAACTTTACTGTCACATCTTGTATTTTTTTGGTGTCACAACACAAATTATTGATTATCTTTTTTGTTTTGTTTGGAAGACGAGTGGGGAGTATTACATACAAGAATGAGAAACCTGAAAGCTAGCTACTTCGGTAGAACCATTTTCAAGCAGCTTTTTCCTGTCAATAGCGATCACAGATTACACCATCCACACAACCATCTCAAGAATTATTGGGAAGGAAACATCTGGATAGTGAATACTTTTCTGCTGGAAAAATGCAAGAACAGGACCTCCTCGGGGCCCTAAAAAAGTGTCCTGAAGAGACTGCATACCGTGAGAAGGTGTCATGACGCCCAGAGCACTAAGAGCAGAGGCGCCTTGAGATTCGGAGTGGAGACAGCTATCTCTCTTCCCACTGGCTCCTCTCCAGGATGCCCAGCCTGAAACGCTGCTGCCCCAGAGCTCCCAGTCAGGGTTTCTGTTTGGTTTGGGATACCATGTGTTGAACCCCCACAGATGAACCCGACACCATCACTAGCACTTCCCTTTAAGAAGCTGGGAAGGTGTTCCTGACATCTCGTATCAGCCACCACACTCTTATTGTTAGTGTGAGAATTCCTCAGCCCAGGTACCCCCAGACTCTCTACCACAGCTCCAGACATTTGTATGCTCAGCTCCCACCCCCACCCCCACTGCTGAGGGCCAAATTCAAGTCCAACCCATCTTGACACGCCCTGTGATTCTGAGCACAGAACATGGCTCCGCAGATGCTCTGTAAACATGGGTGAGAGAACAATAGTCTCTCACAAATTTAACACAGAAGATGTTTAAAAATGTATCTACCTTAGAAAAGGAACTGTGCTCATAGACTAGTGGGAGGAGTATAAACTGTGGAGATAGCCTTTTCAGAGAGAAAACTGGTGGATCTAACAAAATTTAAAATACCCTGTGGCCTGATGTTCCACTTCTGGAAATTAAATCTACAGAAATAACCTAGGCAAATGCACAGAAATAAATGTATATGGACAGATGTTTGCTACAGAAGTAACAATGAAAAACAGGAACCCAGCTGAAGGCTATGGCCAGGGGAGGACTGAGTGCACCGTGCTATGGTCCCACAGTGCCATGCAACAGTACTAACGACCTCCGACAAGATTTGTGATGCAATGCAAGGCTAAGTGGGATAGCATCGTGTAGAAAACAATGTTTGCAATGTGTAGAGATGTGTATTTTTGTCAGCAAATGGGAAAATGGCTAAATGAAAATACAACAGATGCTTGTCTTTGGGGAGAGATTGCACCTTTTATTTCCTGTAGTCTGTATGCTAATTCTTACCCAGAGCACATCATTTTTAATGTTATAATTAAAAAAAATATTTAAGGAAGTTTCATGTGCAGTGGAGGCACACGAAACTATCCCCTTTACCATCGCTGTGACAGCGGGTGTTGAGTATCTACTTTGAATCAGGGCATTGTGCTATGAGTTTTATATTAACTCCAGGACAGATAAGGAAACTGAGGCTGGAACAGGGAGGTCACAGGACAGAGCTGGGGTCACGATGGCTGTGGATTCCCCTCATCTGCTGCTTAACATTCCAGCGGCATGGGCTTTAGATCAACAGCTTCTGCTTTTGTGACTGTTTCTTTTTTTAAAAAATATATATATATTTTATTGATTTTTTACCGAGAGGAAGGAAGAGGGATAGAGAGTTAGAAACATCTATGAGAGAGACATCGATCAGCTGCTTCCTGCATGCTCCTTACTGGAGATGTGCCCGCAACCAAGGTACATGTCCTTGAATTGAACCTGGGCCCTTTCAGTCCGCAGGTAGACACTCTATCCACTGAGCCGAATGGGTTTCGGCTGTGACTGCTTCTTAACAATTTCCATTTCTTGTCATGTTGACACATTTGCAGTTTAGGAAACAGAGTCCAGAAGAAATTATGTTTGAGTTTTTAACTCTTAAGGTGTACCTTTAATTATGATATGATCCCATAACATGCTGCCGGTCCTCGATTTATAGACACACATTAAAGAACTGTAGTTACAGTCTAAGCCACGGATGACAAAAGCTTTCCCAAGACACACAGCTACAAGAACAGGCCCAATCACTTTCTGGGATCTGCAAAAGGGTCCTGCTCTCTCAGGGACTTATACCCTTTCTTCTAAGTCACAAGTAATCCCCATCAGCCAATGCTGATCAGCAAGTTGTGAATCAAAAACCAGCCTGAGATGGTTGATAGCAAACAGGCTGCCTTCTGCAGAAGGGGCATGCTCAGGGCGACGTGGCTCTCGGACTCGATGCCAGGCACAGAAGAGGCTGCCTCCTGAAAGGTGGCTCCCTGCTGAAGGGTCAGAAGAGATTCCAAGCAGCACAGTTTCTTACCCATCGGACTGACAGAAGATTTCAGGCTCCAGCAAGGAGAGAAGGTGGAGGTCTGGATACCAGCTACTTCACTGGTTCATTCCTTTGCTGGATCGCTTAGCCACTGAGCACCCCGTGTGCTGGTTTGCGGGGAAATGCTGATCAATGAAACCTGGCTCCTGCCCTAGAGAAGCTCACTGCTTAAACCTCAGTCTTCTCTGCGGCTATTTAGTTAAGTGTGTCATCTGCTCAAGTACCTCTGGCCTAAGAGGCTCACGCATTAATGGCTAAGCAGTGGGGAGCCATCCAAGGCTTTTGAGAGGCCCAGGGGTGAGCACTTCCCCAGTCTACCCACTGCACTTTATCCCGTGTTGGGAGGCTGGGCTAGTCAGGTCCCCTAGGCCTGTTTTCCCCAATTTTAGACTGGACTCTTTCTGCCGCCATACACAGGGTGGAGTAAACGAATGTACTGGTATCAACCCCAAGTCCTAGGGCAAATGTTAATTGTGGGACACCTGTGAGCCAGAATCAAGTGCTAAGGGTCTGGAGAGCACTAGGGTATATGTTTGTGCACTTATATGTACAAACATGTATATGTACACATATATGTACACACACAGTCACATGCATACATGACAGGCCCTCTAGCAGACCGATTAATGCCTGAGTCCCTTAGAATGCCTGTCCCACCCTGGTCAGCAGGTTTTCTCTGTAGCGGTGGGGTGGGGGTGGGGTGCAGGAGTTGGAAGCATTTCCTGTCAGGTGTGTATATGTGAGCATCTCGGCCAGGAGTCAGGGGCACACAGGGTGAGTGACAGGGGAAGAGACTAAAAATGACAATCAGCAGATGTGCGAGGCCTGCTGAGGATTCTTCTTCCTTTTCCTTGAAATAAGATGGGGCTTAGCAAGTGGCTTCTGGATTGAGTCTGATGAGCCAGTGAATGAGGACTGGGGGAGGGGAGGGTGGAAAAGAAAGCCTATTTGAGTGTGCATTAAGTTAGGAGAAGAAGGAAATCACAGGAAGAAAAATGAACTATGCTAAAAATAAGGTAGCTCCAACATTTTGCTAGACAGAAAATATAGCCCAGCTAAGCAGGGAACCCAAAGTGGTACAAAACAGAAAATGTGAAATTCCCACCTAAAAATAACTGACGTACCAATGTGGACTCACTAATGAGAAATATGGAACTCCCAATAGCCCAAGATTGTGGTCTCACTCGGAAGGGAGGGGTTGCCCGTAGTCTGGAATTTAAGGTTCTCTTCCAACTAGGAAGCTGGCGATACAGGGCTGAGATCAACCCCAAGCACTGTGACCTGTCAGCTCCACAACCTACAGAAAACTCTGTCCTACCCCTCACTCCAGTAAGTTTCACACCTTGTCCATCTTGAATACATGCGAACATTAGTCAAAGGATTAACCTCGATCTCCCCCCTGATAGTGCAGTGCTTCAATCCCAGGTACAGAATATGTTGGCAGCGTTGTATAACGGTATGGACAATTTGGAACCAGACCCGGGAGACGGGTTCAAGCCCTGGCCCTGGCATTTACCGGCTCGGGCCCTGTGGAGAGCGATTCGTCCCCGCAGAGCCTCAGCCTCCTCCGCTGTGGAGTTGGGAGAATACTAATATCAACTTCACGGGGCTGTGATAAAATAAAACCAGACAGGTTATAAAAGAGGCTTGTAAACCATAAAACCCTACGCAGATGTTACAGATTAGGGCAGCATGCACATCCATGAGCACAGATAGAGACACAACCTTCTTCCTAGCTGACATCTGGTATAAATGACTCGCCATTCAATCAGTTTATGTCCTCCAGGAGAAGACATCTTATTTCATTTCTCTTTTGTAATATCAGCCTGTACAGTGCTTTTCCACTTAGGTTGAACAAACAGAATCCACTTCTCGTTCGGCATTCAACCGTTCCGATATTTACTCCCTAAAAGAAGGATCCTGCAATGTGTGACAAGGTTCTGAAAGGCATGATCTGACTCCAGGGTTCAGAAACATGACACACTTTTTTTTTGCAAGACACCTACCCCCGTAGAACTTGGAACGGCTCTGGGGAAAGGAGTACCTTTATGTTACATACATACACCCCCTAATAACTGGAACCGAAGCGCTC
>PVJN01034307.1:0-22861 GCA_004026805.1 Lasiurus borealis | reverse complement strand
CGGGGGCCTCAGGGACCCCACTGCCCTCTATGACAGCTCGGCCAAGGGCAGGGCCACCTGCCACCCCAGCACCCCGTGGAGCTGCAGCTGCTCACACCTCAGGGCCCGGATGATGCGGCTGCATTAAGAGCAGGCGGCTCTGTGCGGCTGGCATCTTGGCTGCTGGAGAGGCACCAGAGAGCTCTGGCCTGGGTGGGGACGGGGGCGCAGGGCCCGGGGGCGCACAGGGCGGGTGGAGTTCGGCTCCAAGAGCCACACCCGGGGCCCCACCAGCCCAGGCCACAGAGGGGCCGCTGGTCACGTCCAGCATCTTCCTGTGCCTGGGCCCCTGTCCCCTGTGGGCGCTGCTGGGACAGCAGGGAGATAGCTGTCCACCCTCCTGGGGGCAGCCTGCCTTTTCCTGGCGGCTGTACCCCCTGTGCTGTGGGCTCCACCCTAGCTTCCTGCCTGTGCACCGCCCCGGGGAGCGGGCTCCCAGGCCACCCCACAGTGTGGCTGCGACTCCACAGTGCGTACCAGCCCACCTTCTCGGACACTGGGACAGCGAGCCCCGCTCACCGGCGCCCTCCCCAGGCGGTGGCTCCTGGCAGGGCCTCGGGGCCGCTCCGGGCTCCCTCCCTCAGCCTGGAACCCGTGGCCTCACCCACCATCCGCCCCGGCCACCGCCTCCCAGGCCATGCGTCTCCGTCCCCAGCGCCCAGCCGCTCGCGCGTCCTCCCAGGTCCCAGGCAGGACTGTGCGTCCATTTCTCCTCTAAGGAGCCCCCCACTTTCCCCCGGTGCTCAGGGCCCAAACCCAGGGGCAGCTGGGACACAGCGTGGTGACCCTGAACCCACTCCGCCCACCTCACCTCCGCCATCAGGGGCTTCCACCCCGGCCACCACCCCTCGAGACCTCGGTCCCACCCGAGATGCCTCTCTGCTCACGTCCTTTCCTCCTGGCTGCCCCTCACCCTCCCCCGCCCTTGTGCCACCTGGAACCCCCTTTCCAACCCTCCCCACTGTCCACGCGCTGCCTGGTCAGGCTCAGGGGGGCCGCTCCCCTCGTTCACTGGGGCGTCCATGGCAACAAAACGTGTGGCACTGGGCCCGTCAGCGGTCCGATCATCCGCGGCCACCTCCGCAGGAAGGGACCGGGCCTCGGGGCCCGGGGAGGCCCTGGTTACGGCTCCAGGACCGGCTTCCTCTGGGCCTTAGCGGCCAAGGTCCCAGCTGGCACCACCGTGGACGGCGAGGACCAGAGGGCCCATCCTGGTGCCGAGGGAAAGGCACAGCACAGAGGTCCCTCTGGCGAGGCTCCTGGCTCCCGAGGGAGGGGGCTCAGGATTGAGGCGGCTTCAGACACCTGCCGGAGGCTCGTCCTTCAGCCAGAGAGAGAAGATGCAGGACGGACCGACGAACGGATGGGGAGGGGACGGGGGGCGATGCTTCTCTCAACGGGGAGCGCTGGCCTTTGGAAAGTCGCCTTCTTCTACTTTTCGCAAAGGGCTCGCTTCCCCAGCATCATGGCAGCCGGTTCTAGAAACGCCACGTTCCGTGCGTCTCACCCGTTCTTATCTGGACAGTTTTCCTCCCAGGATGCCCCAGACACACGTCCAGTCCAGCTGTCCCTATCCGGGCCCTCGGCCGTGGCCCTTTCTCAGATTCTCTTGTCCTTCACCGCGGCTCCGAGTCGCTCCGTGTTCTGCCAAAGGCCCACGGCGGGGACTCCGCAGCCCGGACGGAGGTCACGGTTCCTGGGAGAAGGCCATGGAGGTGCCCTCCCACCCCCTCGGGTCCAGGGCACCTGCTGTCACACGGCCAGTCATCAGGTGATGTGGACCAGGGTCCCCTGGCTGAGGTCGTGGTGGTGCCGAGTTTCTTCACCCGAAGGTTCCTCTCTTCGCCCTGCCACCCCGTTCCCCGAGGGACCCGCCACAAAAGGCACCATTTTCGGCCTGACTGCTCTTCAGGAGAGTCAGTGGGTGTCCCGCCGGGGCCGCGGCGCCAGGACAGGTGGTCCAGGAGGACGTGGTCCCGGGACCAGAGGCCTCTTCTCAGCCGACCTGAGAGGCCCGGAGCAGCCACGGAGCAGGACGACATGAGAGAAGCCAGGAGCCCGTCTGCTGACCGTGTCAGGTGCCGGCGGGAACCGGCTGAGCCGGCCGCCTCCCGGTGCCCCGGGACAGAGGGCGGACCGGCACGCCGCTCCGCTCCTGCCGAGTCTGTCTCCTCCCGGGTCGGAGACCGGAGGGCAGAGCGGGTTCGGGTTCTGGCGAGAGCGCCCCTCCTGGCCTGTCCGCAGCCCCGTCCGTCTCCGCGCGGCCAGTCCTCCGAGCGCAGGCAGAGTGGCCGGGAGATGTGTGGTCTTTCCTCTGTCTGCCAGACCTCCCATCCCACGGGCCAGGGGCGGCCCCACCTGCATGCCCTAGTGTGACCCTAATACCTTCCTAAAGACCCTTCTCTGAAAGCAGTCACAATGGGGGGGTGAGGTCTTCCACATTCAGATTCTGGGGGACACAATTCAGTCCACAGCATGTGGGAGAAGAGCTTGGCCACGTCCCTCGTGGGATGGACACACACGCTTTTGCGCGTCCCTGGGAAGTGGCAAGAGTGGGAGCCAGGCAGGTGGGCATCCGCCCTGGCCACTCTGTGCTCTGACTGTGGGCACGTCCCTGCCCCCTGCAGCCTCAGCCTGGGGGCCTGGCACCCGCCGCGGGCATCCCCACTCCCGTGGACGGACAGGGGGTAACAGGACGAGACGATGTCCGTCCGAGGGCAGGTGATGGATCAGCCCTGATCTCTGCCTGCGCTCCCCACCCTCTCCTTCCTCACCGCTCATCCTACACCTCCTCCCCTCCCCCGGGAACATCCACACACGCACGGACACGGAGCTGGACTCACGAGACACAGCGAGGAGCACAGGCATGAGACACGGGGCTTGGGAAGCCATGCGGCGACACAGACGGACACGACACACACGTGTGGCAAATGCCCGGGCACCCGCAGCCGCAGCACTGCGTGCCTTACCTCGGAAGTAGGGGATGTAATGGTGCCTGAACACGGACGGAGGGCTTGGGTGTTGGGACAGGGACAGGCAGCTACTGGTACCAACACTCACAGTACCAGCTGCAGGGCAACAGAGAGCAAGTCAGAGTCCACCGGCCGCCGGCCGCAGGGCCGCTACCGCCCCGGCCCGCCTGCCGGGACACCTCGCTGCCTCCGCTCAGGGAGGGGCGTCGCCAGAGGTGCCCGCCACCAGCCGGCTCCACTGGCCCCCAGTGCCTGCCCTTCCCCTCCTGGGGGCTCCTTGGCGTCAAGGACGCAGGTGGGGGCAGCTGGCTGGACTGGTGGGCGCAGACTGTCCCCCGGCAATCACCGGGCCTCGCCAGCCGAGAGCCAGGTCTTGGCTCTCTGGGGTCACCCCTGGCGGGGAACAGTCCACAAGCCCAGGTGACCCGGATACAGTGGTCAGGGGTCAGCAGAGGGCCCTTCCCTCCCGGACTCGCTTGCTTGCTGCTCAACCACTCTCACTCACTGAGTCACTCCCTCCTCAGTCGCTCCCTCCCTCATTCATTCCTTCATTCACTGCCTCACTCAGGCATTCATTCATCCCCTTATTCATTCATTCTTTCATTCTCCCATTCATTCATTCATTCATTCCCTCATTCATTTATTCATTCGTTCCCTTATTTATTCACTTACCCATTCCCTCCCTCATTCATTCCTTCATTCACTCATTCCCTCCCTCCCTCACTCACCCACTAATTCCCTCACTCACTCATTCCCTCACTCATTCATTCACTCACTTGCTCATTCCATCACTCACTCACTCATTACTCACTCATTCACTCCCTCCCTCCCTCACTCATTCCCTCACTCACTCACTCACTCACTCATTCACTTACTCTCGCACTCGCTCATTCCATCATTCACTCACTCACTCATTCCCTCACTCACTCGCTCATTCACTTACTCACTCTCTCACTCACTCATTCACTCACTAACTCACTCCCTCACTCATTCCCTCCTTTCCTCACTCACTCATTCCCTCACTCACTCACTCATTCCCTCCCTCACTCATTCATTCACTTACTCATTCACTCACTCATTCATTCCTTCCCTCACTCACTCATTCACTCACTCATTCACTCACTCATTCCCTCCCTCACTCACTCATTCCCTCCCTCACTCATTCACTCACTCATTTCCTCCCTCACTCATTCACTCACTCACTCACTCACTCATTCACTCACTCATTCACTCATCCACCCTCCAAACACCCGCTCCTGAGCAGGATGCACCGGCCACACTGCAGGGAGGGGCAATGGAAGCACTTTGCAGATGGGGAGCTGAGATTTTTCCACAGAGGCTGCGGGCGGCGAGCTGTGTCGATGGGGGTGAGATGGCGCCATGCGACAGCGGGCCGAGGAGGAAGCGGTGTGGAAAAACCCCCCAAAGGCAGCGCCCTGTGTGCTGGGGCGTGCCCTGGGACTGGCGCTGAGGGTCAGCCGTCCACATCCCGCACCAAGCAGGGGGGGGAGGGGGCGGAACTCCTGGGCTCGCCCTGCTCTGAGCAGCTGGGGTGGCCTCCTGCCCGTTTCGGGGCGCACCGACGGGAACTGACTCTACGTTCTGGGCCCTGACCCTCCTTCCTCTTCCCCGACCCTGAGAGCTGGCACTGACGGGTCCCTTCATCGGGCGGCTCTGTCTCCTGGCGGCCACTCTCCCGAGACGTGCGTTCCGAGAGCAAGAGCCCCCGTGTTCTGAGGTGCCCACAGCCCTGGGCCCAGTCCCTCTGCCCACAGGCGGACCGGCTGCCTCTCGGTCACCCTCCCGCTGGGACATGAGGGGCCCTCCTCCTCCTAATGGACGGGTTCTCCACCGCCCGCCGGCAGCCCACGCCCGTCCGGTGCAGGGAAGAGGCTGATGTATGGCCAGAAAAGCACCAAGAAACCCTGCTTCCCGGACGGAGGCTCCCGGGAGCCGGGGGGCCCAGTACCTGGCCGGCTGTAGTGCTGGGGCGACCGTGAGGTCGGGGTGTAGCGCCCAAGGCTGACGGACCCGGCGGAGCTGGGGCTGGAGGTGCGGCACTGCCTGGAGGAGCGGTCGTCCTGGTCTCCCTGAGGAAAGACGCCGGCTCAGTGTCCGCTCTCCTGACCTCGGAGCCCCCTCAGCGGGGCCCGGGGAGGAGGCAGGGGGCTGGCCTTGGTGCTGAGCTCCTGCAGGCTGAGAGCATGGTGCCCGGGCCCGCCGGGGTCAGAGGGCAGGGGCCACTCCCTCCACCAGCCCCATGATGGAGCTGCAGGCACCCAGTCCTCCCCCATACACCCTTCAGCTCCCCTCCTGCAGTCCTTCCCAGCCCCCGAGGCTCCTGGGAACACAGTTTGAGAACCACGCAGATTCTGTTCTCTCCCAGCCTCGGCAGGGTCCCGGCGTCGTGGGCCCCGTTAAGCCAGACCCACAAGCACGGACAATGCGGCCTCCGTTCGAGCGAGAGGAGCAGCTGGTTGGAGTGTCAGAGCGGGTGGCAGGAGGCGTGAGATGGCGTGGCGCGCGGGGGGCAGGGGAGAGCAGGCTGCGGCCCCCTGCGGCTCGGCAGGTGTGGCCCCGAGCCCTGACACCCCAGCCCAGAGTCTGGGTGCCGGTGGAGGCGGCCGCTCTGGCCCCCGAGGCCAGGGTGGGGACGAGCAAGGTGGGAGTCTGGGCCTGGCACTCAGGGCTCCCACCCTCCCCAAGCTCACCACCCTCCTGGGGTCCGCTCGCTCGCCAGGCAATGCATGAGCCCCTTCCCTGCAGCTTGCCCTGCACCTCCCCTCTAACCCCCCCAACTCAGCCAGGCACCCCCAGCCCATCAGCCAGTCCCAGCCCGGGAGGTGGCACGCGCCGGGCAACCACAGTCCGACGGTCCATGTCCGTCTCGGGCGTCCTCTGCTGGCCCCAGGGCCGGTCACACCTCAGGCATCCTGTCCTCGCCCTGCCTGCCCAGGGCGCTCGCGGGTCCCAGGGTCTGAGGCCCACGCAGCCCGGAGCCTGGCTGGCAGCCCTGGCTCTGCTCTCATCAACCCTGGGACGCAGGAGGAGCCGGCTGCCCGCGACCAAGGCTGCCGATGGAAAAATGCCCCCAGAACAGCGGTTCTCAACCTTCCTAAGGTCACGGCCCTTTAATACAGCTCCTCATGGGGTGGTGACCCCCAATCATAAAATGATTTCCGTGGCTACTTCATCGCTGTCATCTTGCTACTATGATGAACTGTCATGTAAATATCTGATAGGCAGGATGTATTTTCATTGTTACAAATGGAACATCATTAAAGCATTAGGGGTTAATCACAAAAACAATATGTAATTATATACTGTGAAATATTTATTTCTAATGACAAATAAATGAAATTTTTTGTCTTGAATCGTGGTGCAGCATGGGCAACAGTCTTCCTAGGACAATAGTAAACGACATGGCTACACTTTGCTACACTGAGGAGCGGTGTGTGGGTTCCTAAGACCATGGGAAATAGGTGTTTTCTGATGGTCTTAGGCGACCCCTGTGAAAGGGTCGTTTGACTCCCAAAGGGGTCGCGACCCACAGGTTGAGAACCGCTGCTCCAGAAGGTTCCATGGCAAGGACTTTCGGATGCCCTCCCTGATGCGGAGGCTCAGGATCCCTGACCCAGACCACGGGCCCAGCCCCTGGTGTCTGCACGGGCGGGCGGCATGCAGGGCGACACGATCATAAAAATAACCAATGCCAAGGGCGGAGGGGGGGCCTCCCCCGACCAGGAGCGTGCAGCCCCCGGTGCCACGGCCCAGGCCCCCCAGGCCCTCGGGCGGCAGGTGGTTATGTTTATAACCCGGGGGGAGCACGCAAGTGCGCACGTGTATGGGGGCGCGGTTACCTCCATCGGCGTTGGCGAGAGCAACTGGGGCGACTGTGGACACAACACAGAGCGGCCAGTGAGCTCATGCCCGGGGCCCGGCGGCCGCGCGCGGGGAGACAGCGGCACAGACTCTCACGCCCGGGGCTCCCCGTCCTCCCTCTTGGAGACATGCATCCAGGAAGGGCACCCCCAGAAAGAGGCCGGGACGACGGAGCTGGACTCCGGCCGGTCCCCCCAGTGCCTTCTGCTCCCCAAGAAGTCGTTCCAGCAGGAAGACTGGGTCAGGGTGTGGTGGGGAGGCGACGCCCTGGGAGTCGGAGGAAGAGAATCTTCCGGGGTTCAGGGTTCGGGGCTCAGAGAGGCTTGCCCTGCTGGTGGGGGCCCTGGGAGCAGGCAGCCTCCCAGCCAGGGACCCCTACCCCCATTAGAGCAGGTGAGCACCGTCCGCCCCACGACATGGGCTCCAGGGGGTGGTGGCCGAGTGGCTTGGCCTTGAGACCCTCCCCCAGCGCCTCCAGCAGAGCTGGAACAGACAGGAATGAGGAGGTCCCTGACTGGCTGGGCTTGGGCATCGGGAGGGGCAGCAGGAGGGGGAGCAGGTCAGACCCTCCCCCCTCCGCCCTGCTCACCTGCCTCATCCTGAGACTTTACCCTCCGACCCTGCGTGTCCTCAGGGCCAGAGCCCGGGAGGAGGGGTCCCTCTGGCCGCACCCTCCCTGCCCACCCGGAGCTGCTAGCTATGCCAGCCACTGAGACTGTCGACGGCAGCGGGGCTGACGCCAACCAGCACCTCCACCTGGCGCCCGGGCCCCAGCCTCCCTTCCCCCCGGGCAGCCCCGCTGGAGACTCAGCCAGGAGGGCGGGGGTCCAGGGAGGGAGGGGCTCTGCTGCCAGGCCTCCCACTCACCGGGCACACACACCGGCTGTCGGCTGGGCACACGGAACCTCAGAACCACCCCAGGAGGCGGGCACCCCGGGCGGCCGGCGGTAAACGGAGGCCGGCTGCCACTGAAGGTCGGTCACGGGCGCTGCCCACGGGACCCACGGAATGAGGGCTCCGGGCTGCAGCTGTGCCAGGGACGCAGGGACAGGGGCCGGGCCGGCTAGGGACGGGGAGCAGTCTCTGAGGCACTGGGTGAAGGAAAGCTACCGCTCGCACCTCGGGAAAGTCGTCCCGAACGGCAGGAAGCAGGTGTGGCTCCGTCCCCATCTTTTCCTGAGCCCCCGCCCTGCCAGCACCCGCCACACAGGGCTTTCGGGGCTGGGCCCCAGGGCGCCGGTGCGTCTGCCAGGGGCGGCCGGGCTGAGCACAGCGGGGACTCCTTAGCGCAGCGGTTCTCAACCTTCCTAAGGCCGCGGCCCTTTAAGACAGCTCCTCACGGGGTGGTGACCCCCAACCGTAAAATTATTTCCGTGGCTACTTCATCACTGTCATCTTGCTACTGTGATGAATTGTCATGTAAATATCTGATAGGCAGGATGCATTTTCATTGTTACACATTGAACATCATTAAAGCATAGGGATTAATCACAAAACAATATGTCATTTTATACAGTGGTACCTCGGGATACGAGTGCCCTAACATACGAGATTTTTGAGATACGAGCCGTCGAGCGAGCCATTTTTGCTTTGAGATACGAGCAACAGTTGAGATGCGAGTCATCGCTCGGATCGACTGGCTGCACACGACCCACCAGTTTACCTCGACTTGAGCGTCTCACAGTTTCCCACGCCTCAAGGTGACGGAACGAATTAGGCTCGTATCTCCAGGTACCACTGTATTGTGAAATATTTATTTCTCATGACAAATAAATGAAATGTTGTCTTGAATCGTGGTGTCGCATGGGCAACAGTCTTCCTAGGACAACAGTAAACTACATGGCTGCACTTTGCTACACCGAGGAGCGGTGTGTTGATTCCTAAGACCATGGGAAACAGGTGTTTTCTGCTGGTCTTAGGCGACCCCTGTGAAAGGGTCGTTCGACCCCCCAAAGGGGTCTCGACCCACAGGTTGAGAACCGCTGCCTTAGTGGATGCCCAGGGCGCGTCGCAGAGCAGCGAGGGTGGTGAGGGGCGGCCGTACCTCGAGGCAGCTCTGCCGGTCCCCCGCGTGGCTGACGTAGGGCGAGTAGGAGATCATGTCGGGCCGGTCGATGTTGTAGATGGCCTTGCTCTTGGGGAGGGCGGCCAGGTCTCTGTAGTCCAGGATCTCGTCGCCCAGCCTGGCCTGCGGGCGGGAGGCAGGGGCGCGGGCACCGTCAGCCGAGCCCAGGCAGGTGTGGAGCAGCCGGGCCCGCCCCAGCACCGTGAGGGCCAAGTGGCCTAAGGGGCCGGAGCCTCATGACCACAGGGGCCGGGTCCGAGGCCAGGCCACTGAGGCCTCCCTGGCCTGGTGGGACGCCTTCTCGGACAGAGCCCGTGCCCCTCCAGAAGGAGCGGGGTAGGGGGGTGGCCCCAGGGACGGCTTCGGGGGTCAAAGAGCTGACATGGCAGACAGTGATGCCCAGTCCGTGGCCTGAAAATACATCCAGACACTTCTGCGTGCACAGAGACAACGCACAGACACGCGTGCACGTGTCAGAACGCATGCCTGCATGTAGACACACATGCAGACACAGCCATGTGTGCAGACAAGCAAGTATGATAAATACGAATGCATGCCCCAGCTCAGTGGTCGGCAAACTGCGGCTCTCGAGCCACATGTGTCTCTTTGGCCCCTTGAGTGTGGCTCTTCCACAAAAATACCATACGGCCTGGGCAAGTCTGTTTTGGAGAAGTGGCGTTAGAAGAAGTTTAAGTTTTAAAAATGTGGCTCTCCAAAGGAATGTCAATCGTGGTCCTGTTGATATTTGGCTCCGTTGACTAATGAGTTTGCCAACCACTGCCCTAGCTGGTTTGACTCAGTGGATAGAGTGTCGGCCTGTGGACTGAAGGGTCCCAGGTTTGATTCTAGTCGAGGGCACAGGCCTGGGTTGCGGCTCAATCCCCAGCGGGGGGGTCTGCAGGAGGCAGCTGATCAATGATTCTCCTTTCTGTTTCTAACTCTCTCTCTCCCTTCCTCTCTGAAATCAATAAAAATATTTAAAAAATAAATACAAATGCACCCACACATGTACACTTACAAACACACACACACATACATGTACACTCTTACACACACGCTCACTCATACACAGACATACACACACACACACATGCACACTCTTACACACACACACTCATACACACACATACACGTTCACACATCCTCTGGAGTGAAAATGGGGTCCCTAATATGTGACCCTCAGCACGCCTCCCTCGGCACACGTTAGCAGCACTTTCCACACTAACACGCTAACACGCACAGCTGTGCAGGGCATGCAGCCTGCCTGGCCCCATGTGTGTGCGGGCGCTTCACTCAGGGAGCCCTGGTGCAGGGTGTGGGGCGGTCACTGTGAGCCCACCGTCGACAGCAGCTGCGAGCACCCCCTCGCACCCCTGTCCCCACAGGCCCGGGAGCACCGGGCCGCTCTGCCCACGTGGGGAGGAGGCTCCGAGTATCTCCTGAGGTTACCCAGCCCCTCGCCAGGGTGGCAGCGCCGATGCCCAGCGCCCGGCTCAGTGACACCCCCAGCCCTCCCCCTCATAGAAAGAGCCCCACTCACATAGATGACGCGGCTGGGGGAGCCCGAGGTGCTGGACGCCGGCACAGAGACGATGCTCTCCGAGGACGTCCGCGTCTCCTGGGGGAGGGGAGGGGGGAGGGGTCGGAAAACAGGACACGTCAGAGGCAGCCGTCCGGCACTCGGCCACAGAGGCTGGCTCGCGGCGGTATCCTCAGGGTCAGGGGAAGAACTGTCACAGCCACAGGCCGCTCGCACGGACACGGAGACCCCCAGACAGGCTGTGCAGATGGCTACCGCCGGCAGGCTGGCAGCGCCGAGGTGCGCTGGGCCTTCGTGGCGCGGAGGGACCAGCTCCAGGGGGTCGGGCGCAGCGAGGGCTGAGCGCCGGGCAAGGCCGCCTCGGACCCAGAACCGCGCCGCTCGGGACATTTCCCGCCCAGATGACGGGACACGGGGCAGCGCAGGCCGGCAGCGGTCTGGCTGGCAGATTTACGGGGACGGTCCCCTGATCTTAAAGACCATCTCAGCCCACGCCACAGAGTTGCCCTCGGCGCCTGACTCCTCCCACACCTCTCTCAGCCCCCTCCCCCCCGGCCCCCCGCAGTCCCTGCAGGAGCTGCATTTGGTCCCACACCCCAGCACGGTCTCAGCCACAGCGCCCCGAGGTCACGGCTGGCCACTCCCACGCCGAGGCCTCGTCTGGGCCCCGGGCCTCCGTCACACGTGGAACCTGCCGCCGAGCGCCCACTGCTGCACGAAACCCGCCCGGCCCCGCCTCCCCGAGCACACCTCCCCCTTCCCCCGAGGGACGGCACCCCGACCGGCTGCTGTCTCCCTGCTCCCCACGGCCGGCTGCCCTGTGTCCGCGGGGACACTCCTTCTCCGGCTCCTGCCGGGTCACCACACCCGCATCCACTGACCTGCAGGGCCAGAGGTGGCCGCTCCCCTCACCTGGCCCGGCGTGGCCCTGCCTGGCCCAGCCCACCCTCTCCGTGAAGGACCTCCCAGCCAACAGCGCGAACCCCTCTCCCCACCTCTGCCCCCTCCCCTCTCCTTTCCTAGGCCAGCGGTTCTCAACCTGTGGGTCTCGACCCCTTTGGGGGTTGAATGGCCCTTTCACAGGGGTCGCCTAAGACCAGCGGAAAACACCTATTTCCCATGGTCTTAGAGGAACCAACACACGCTCCTCGGTGTCGCAAAGTGCAGCCATGTCATTTACTGTTGTCCTAGGAAGACTGTTGCCCATGCTGCACCACGATTCAAGACAACATTTCATTTATTTGTAATGAGAAATAAATATTTCGCCATATATAATTACATATTGTTTTTGTGATTCATCCCTATGCTTTAATGATGTTCCATTTGTAACAACGAAAATACATCCTGCCTATCAGATATTTACATGACAGTGCATCACAGTAGCAAAATGACAGGGATGAAGTAGCCACAGAAATCATTTTATGGTTGGGGGTCACCACCCCATGAGGAGCTGTCGTAAAGGGTCGCGGCCTTAGGAAGGTTGAGAACCGCTGTTGTAAGCAGACCCTATCCCCCCCATTCTGCCCGCCCCCACTCGGCACCCACACCTGCTGCAGTGCCAGCAGCCAGGACGGGACCTCGTTATGCCCTGAGTGGCGTCCCCGACATGAAGGCCGGGGTCCTCACCCCAGGGCCCCAGAGCAGGCCTGTGCTGAGAGCCGGGGCCTCTGAAGCCCCCCGAATCAGGTTACGTGGGCCTTAGGGTGGGCCTTGGCTTAACGTGGCGGGCATCCTGGCAAGGGGAGAGCTCGCCCTGGCTTAAGCACGTCACACCTGTGGCCGCGGCCCCGGGTGGCCCTCGGCAAACACTCACGGGTGACAGTTCATGTATGTCCCCCTCTGAGTTCAGCACGTCTCTATGGAAATAACCCTGTGTTTCTATGAAAGCTGAAGCACTGGTATTTTTGCAGCCCACGTATGCTTACGCCTGGTGTATGTGACCCGTGCTAGCCTCTGAGCTGGACACGCTTGGCCTCGCTGGACAGAGCACCGGCCTGCGGACTGAAGGGACCCAGATTCGGTTCCGGCGAAGGGCACCCGCCGGGTCGCGGGCTCCATCCCCAGTAGGGGCGCTCGAGCGGGAGGCAGCTGATCAACAAATCTCCTCTCTCATCGTGGACGTTTCTAGCTCACTCCCCCTCCCACTTCCTCCCTGAAGTCCCGTCAGGTATTATTTACAAAGAAGCCATCAGGACACAGACACACACAGAGGGACGGACGGCCCTGTGCGGACGGACACAGGGCGGAGACTGCCCGGCCCCAGCCCAGGAGAGGCCTGGGAGGTGGACTCATCGGCAGATCGTTAATAATACAGTGGTACCTCGAGATACAAGTTTAATTCGTTCTGTAACCTTGAAGCGTGGGAAACTATGAGACGCTCGCGTCGCGGTAAACGGGTGGGTCGTGTGCAGCAGGCTGATCCGCGAGATGACTCGCATCTCAACTGTTGCTCGTATTTCAAAGCAAAAATCGCTCGCTCGCTCGACGGCTCGTATCTCAAAAATCTCGTATGTCAGGGCCCTCGTATCTCGAGGTGCCACTGTCATAGGCCTGGCCAGTGTGTTCCGTCATTAGAGTGTGGGCCCACAGAGTCCCCGCTCCTCCAGCCTCCGGGCGGGGAGACGAGGTGTCCCCAGGTGCTTACGGCCCTGGCGCTCTGCCAGCCCAGGACTCGGACTCACACAGACTGGGGGCCCCCGGCGGAGCACACCACCTCCCTCACACACACAGCGCGACAGCAGTGAGCACGGGACAACACCGGGGCCAGCCAGCGTCAGGCACAAACCTGGAAGGTACAGCGGGCGGGGCCCGGGCAAACCTGCGTCTGCATCTGGAAGGGAGAGAGGGGAGAGGGCGTGATGCTCGCCGCCCGCCTCGGCGTGGCCCCCTCGGCGTCAGCCCGGCCCACCCCCTTCCCTGCCCCTGGCACCCTCCTCCGGGACCCAGCTCGGGGCCGCCTCCTCCGGGAGGCCTGCCCAGCTTTCCCCGGCCCCCGGGACGGGGCTCTGCTTGCTGAATGGGGCGTAGTCTTGGGACTGCCTGTCCCCACAGACCACAGGCTTCCGAAGGCTGGCAGGGGTGGGGGTGGGGCAGAGGTCTCCCCCAAGCTCAGCCTGAACCCACAGTGCTGTCCCAGGTCCACAGGCTCCCCGCCCCCCCTCGCTGTCCCCCCAGGTCCAATGGCCACTCGGAGGCAGGTCACTCCGGTCTGTTCTTCTCACCGTACCTGCGGCCAGGGGTTCTATTTGGCCACTGTGGGTGTCCGTACACGTTTCATCTGCCTGAGCCCTCTGCACCTCGCTCCCCCCACTCCCCCGGGAGCCTGAAGATGCTCTGTGGGGCGCGGTGTCTGACAGTGGGAGGAGCTGGGCTCCGAGGTCACCCCCCTGTCACTTCAGGTCCCGCTGGGCCTGGACAGGAAGCCCCTAGACCAGTGGTTCTCAACCTTCCTAAGGCCGCGGCCCTTTAAGACAGCTCCTCATGGGGTGGTGACCCCCAACCATAAAATCATTTCCGTGGCTACTTCATCGCTGTCATTTTGCTACTGTCATAAACTGTCATGTAAATATCTGATAGGCAGGATGTATTTTCATTGTTACAAATGGAACATCATGAAAGCATAGGGATTCATCACAAAAACAATATGTAATTATATATTGTGAAATATTTATTTCTAATGACACATAAATGAAATTTTGTCTTGAACCGTGGTGTAGCATGGGCAACAGTCTTCCTAGGACAACAGTAAACGACATGGCTACACGTTGCTACACCGAGGAGCGGTGTGCTGGTTCCTAAGACCATGGGAAATAGGTGTTTTCTGATGGTCTTAGGCGACTCCTGTGAAAGGGTCGTTCGACCCCCAAAGGGGTCGCGACCCACAGGTTGAGAACCACTGCTCTAGACCAACCCGGGGTACTCAGAGGGGATGGTCTCCTTACTGGTGGGCCCAAAGGTCTTTGGGCGCTGCCCTGGCCTGTGCGCTGGGCCTGGGTCGGCAGCAACTGGGTCTGTTTGCACCCACAGTCAGAAGGGGCTGCAGCTCCCCACCCCCCGCTCAGCCTCCTCCAGGAAGCACTGACTACGGGGTCACAGGCGCCGGGTGCACAGGAGTCTGTCCCATCCCCAGCGTGCGGGCTCTGACACCCAGCGTCTCCGGGTGACAGCGGAGGGCCCGAGGCTCAGAGAGGGCGAGGGATTAGCCCTGTCCGTCACTCAGCCGGCAGACGCACAGCTGGACGCCGAGGACAGGAAGGAGCCTGCTCCCAGGGCCCCGGGGCCGGCACGGAGGGGCCGTGGGTCAAAGCCGGCGGAGTGCACCCACAACGGGCGCTCGCTCTCCTGCGATCCCCAGGCCGCTGGTGCCACCCTGACCCGGGCGGTCTCAGGAGGTCACGAGGCCACGCCCGCTGCCCGTCCCCAGGGGTCGCCGCCCTCCGGAGCCCTCCCCGCACCCGGGGCTGGCGGGCTGCTTGGCCCACGGTCATTAGCGGCTCTCTCTTCCTGCCGCCCCTGCCAGAGCGGCCAGCTGGCCGGAGGACTGTCCCCAGGAGCCGTCCCCAGGGAGGGCCAGCTGACCCACCCCATCCGCCAGGCCACCCAGGCCCCGGGCACTACCCTCATTTCCTGGGCGAGACGGAGCGGCTCTGAGAGCTGGGGAGGGGGAAGCAGGAACGAGCAGAGTGTGACTGGGGCCTGGATCCCTTCCCGGGGGACAGGGGGATAAGGGTGGGGGGGGGGCGGGAGGAGGCAGGCTCCAGCCTCAGGGCATGGCACCGAGGGGGGGCAGATGCTCTCTGCTGCAGCCTCCCCCCAGCGTTCCCAGAGCATCTTGGGAACAGCCCAGAAGCCACGGATGCATAGCCCGGGGTGTGCCCCTCCCTCCCTGTGCCTCCGAGTGCAGAGCCCCCCTCTGCCAGCCGTGGCCAGTCAGCATGGTGGCCTCCAGCAGAGAGCAGAGGCCAGCGCAGGGGTCCCTCAGGCCCGAAGCTGCTGTGGCCACCCCGGCTGTCCCTGCGGCCTCTGTGGTCTCCGTCCCCTCCCCCCACCCCGTTAACCTCCCCATGCACACGCCGTGCACACGCGTGGGGTCTGACAGCCTCTCCGCATGGAGCCCCGCTGGCAGCCTGGGCTGGCCTCCGGGATGGAGGTGCCCCCGGACAAAGGTCGGGCCCCGGAGGTCAGGGCAGGGTCACAGGCTGTGGCGCCGGGGGCTGGGCGTGCTGCCGGCTCATCGCTGAGGCCGGGGGCACGGGTGTGTGTGTGGGGTGACCGGCCGGGAGAGAGGGTGACCGGCTGCCGGCACCTGCGGCCACGGACTGGCCTGGCGGTGCACACGGCACCGTGACCGTCAGTCCGTCACGGCGGGAGGCCAGGCCGCGTCCCCACGGGCTCAGGCCCAACTCCCAGACCTGCAGCCGGGCCTCGTGTGCCCACAGGGACTCTGCAGACAGACGGAGGGCCTGGCGGGGGCTGTCCTGGATTCTTAGGGGTCTGGGGTGACCGCAGGGTCCCTGTGAGGTGAGGGGGCGATGGACAGCGGCGTGGCCCCTTTAGACAAGGGGAGGACAGGGAGAGGATCTCCCCGGAGCCCGGGAACCCTCTGACCCGGCTCCTCGCACGTGGGGAGTTTGTCACTGACACAAACATGGCCCACGACCCCACACGGCCTCTGCGACCTGAGCTGGGGGACAGCCATAGGGGTCAGGCCCCGGGCAGTGGGGTGAGGGTCCCGGGGAGGTTGCAGCGAGAGGGAGGTGGTGGGTGGGGGGCTGCTCTCATTCCAAACCCCACAGCCTGCCATCTAGTGGCCGTTCTGGGAACTGAGCCCAAACAGCAGTGACCACTTAAGGACTCGCTAACTTCAAAGTTGTCCCCAAGGGTATGCGGCCATCTGCCTCCCCTGAGCCAATGAGGAGGTCAGAGGTCAGGCGGGGAGCCCCGGGAGCTACCGTGCACGGACCCCAGAACCCACTGTTTACACTGCACCCCCCCCCTCCGTGTGGTCCACGCCCCTCAGCCCGTGGACGCTGCCCGCCCATCGCACCGAGCGGGAGGAGGAACGGGGAACACCCACCTTGCTCTTGTCCTCGGTCCGGGCGGCTTGTCGGCAGGCGGGGTGCCAGATGGAGGAGCCTGGGGGAGATTCGGGGGGTTAGTGCCACGTGCCGAGGCAGGACCTGGGGGAGGTGGGGGTAGGGGCGCTCACACAGGGATGGACGGGTGGACATCCACTCAGCCACCACCTCCCAGGAGCCCCTGGGCGCGCTCTGTGCTGGGCCTGGGACCGGCAGGCGGGGGCAGCCCTGCCCCAGGGGACGCCCCACCCAGCTCAGCGGGGACAGGACACGCAGACACCACCGTGAGCTCACGGCTCCCGCAGGCCCATCTCCGGGCAGCGGGCGAGGTGCGAGCGCCCCCACGTCTCCCAGGTCCTCGGGGGTCCCCGCCGGGCATTGGTAAGGCCCTTGAGGTCTCACAGCCACTGCCCACGTCCCCCCACCCACCAGGCCAGAGGCCGCTTCCCCAAAGGCGAGGACAGGGGGGCGTGCGGACGTGGGGACGCCCCCTTCCTTTCAGTCTCGGTCCCCCCGGGGGGCAACCAGGACCAGCATCTCGTTATTTTAGCCCGTGATCACACCCCGGCCCCAGCCTACACAGGGGTGCGGCCTCAGCCCAGGGCAGGGCCCGTGTCTCTGTCCTGACACGGGGCCCCCAGGGGGTGACTTCTGCCCCCACACCGCCGTCCTGACCACAGGGCTTGGCAGCAGGAGGGGCGGAGAGCCTGGATCACAGTGGGGGAGGGAATCAAGGGTGGGGGGGCCCTCCAGCTAGACGGCCCGCCTGCTGCCGGGGCACAAAGGACCTCTTGCACGGGCCCCGCAGCGGGCACTGGAGGGACAAGAGGGGACGCCGGGGACACGGCCGTCCGGGCTGACCTCACCGGGAGGCGCGGCCGCAGCAAGGGAGGCCCGAGTGGCCACTGGCCCAGACGTCGCCACCGCCTGATGCCATCGCACAGCCGTTGGCCGGACATGTGCGGCCTGCCCCTGCCTGGTGCCCCCGCCCCACCCTGCCCGGCGCCCCCCACACTGCAGGACAGAGAGACCATTGAAATGAATGTGCTGCTAAAGAGACCAGTCTCCCAGGCCCCCTGACTCAGGGGTTAAACACCGACTCACGAACCAGGAGGCCACAGTTCACTTCCCGGTCAGGGCACAGGCCTGGGGGGCGGGCTGGGTCCTCAGCGGGGGCGTGCGGGAGGCGGCTGATCCCTGATTCTCTCTCCTCCTCACTGGTGTCTCTCCCTCTCCCTTCCTCTCCGACATCCATACAAATCTATTTTATTTTATTTATTTATTTTTTTAATATACAGTGGTACGTCGAGAGACAACTGCCCTAACATACGAGATTTTTTGAGATACGAGCCGTCGAGCGAGCGATTTTCACTTTGAAATACGAGCAACAGTTGAGATAGGAGTCATCGCGAGGATCGGCCGGCTGCACACGACCCACCAGTTTACCGCGACGCGAGCGTCTCATAGTTTCCCACACCTCGAGGTGACGGAACGAATTAAACTCGTATCTCGAGGTACCACTGCATTTTATTGATTTTTTACAGAGAGGAAGAGAGAGGGATAGAGAGTTAGAAACATCGATGAGAGAGAGAGACATCGATGAGCCGCCTCCTGCACGCCCCTGACTGGGGATGTGCCCGCTACCAAGCATGTGCCCTTGAACCGGAATCGAACCTGGGAACCCTCAGTCCGCAGGCCGGCGCTCTATCCACTGAACCACACCGGTTGGGGCACGAATCTATTTTAAAGAGACCCTCCTCCCGGAGGCCTCTGGGGAGGGTCCCAGCAGCATTCTGCCCCCTCCCCTCCCCTCCCACTGGGCTCTGCCTCCCACCACCGCCCGCCATCCTGCCAAGCCCACTCAGGAAAGCCTGCTGGGGCCCCGTCCCCACGACCCCCTGCACCGCGGGCCCCCTGTGACCCCCAGTGCACACACAGCTCGGGCGACGGGCCCGGGAGAGTCGGCCCCCGCCCCGGGGACAGGGTTGCTCGCTTACCTTGGAGGTACATCTCCTCGCCCTCGGAGAACATGCGGCCGCAGCGGACGCAGAGCGCGCACAGCGGGTGGTAGTGCTTCTCGCCCGCCTGTGGGGACAGAGCGGGGTCCTGCGGGTGCAGCAGGGGCTGGGCTGGGGGTGGGGGTGGGGCGGGCATGCTGCCGGGTGGCCAGGAGTCCACAGAGCCCGATCGGGTGAGAGCCCGGGCTCCGTGTGTGCCAGCTGGCTCTGCCCTCTGGGGACCAGGTCTGGGCGCAGAGGCCCGGCCCTGCCACTGGCGCCAGCAGCTCCGGCTCAGCAGCTGGAGGGCAGACACCCCCACCCCCAGCTTCCAGCCATGAGGCAGAGGGCCCATCACCTCCGTACTGGGCCCAGAGGGAGGAGGAGGAGGAGGAAGGGGTGGGGCAGAGCTGGCATTATTTCCCCGGGGGAAGGGGTACGGGGCGGGGAGGGGTTTGAGAGGGACTGGGGAGCTGAGGAGAGAATGATTAGTGATTTCCTTAGGCATCTCGGGATTGCCCCATTTTCCCGCTTAGCGTTTATGACTTTCATCATTCTTTTTTTTTTTTTTTAATATACATTTTTTATTGATTTTTCACAAAGAGGAAGGGAAAGGGATATAGAAAGCCAGAAACATCAATGAAAGAGAGACATGGATCAGCTGCCTCCTGCATGCCCCCCACTGGGGATGTGCCCGCAACCAAGGTACATGCCCTTGACCGGAATCGAACCTGGGACCCCTCAGTCCCCAGGCCGACACTCTATCCACTGAGCCAAACCGGTTTCAGCACTTTCATCATTCTTAAACACCTGTTAAATTAGGTTTCAGTGTTAACACTGAAACAACCTCAACACATTACATTCGTTGGTTCGGCTCAGTTCTACACAGCGCCAAGAAACAGACAAAATAAAACCCAAATCACACCCACAGTATTGTGGTCAGAATACAGGTACAGTGGTACCTCGAGATACGAGTTTAATTCGTTCTGTAACCTTGGGGCGTGGGAAACTATGAGACGCTCGAGTCGCGGTAAACTGGTGGGTCGTGTGCAGCCGGCCGATCCGTGCGATGACTCCTATCTCAATTGTGGCTCGTATTTCAAAGCAAAAATCGCTCGCTCGACGGCTCGTATCTCAAAAATCTCTTATGTTAGGGCACTAGTGTCTCGAGGTACCGCTGTACTGTCTTACTTTAGAGTGAGCATTTCTTACCCTGACGGCCTGCGGCTAAGTGTGGATGCTGGCCCCGGCTGGTGTTGCTCAATGGATAGAGCACCGGCCTGCGGGCCCAAGCGTCCCGAGTTCGATTCCGGTTCAAGGCCCTGTACCGCAGTAGCAAGTTCCCCAGCCCCGGCCGGGGCAGGAGGCAACCAACGGAGGTGTCTCTCTCCCGTCGACGTTTTTCTCTCTCTCCTGCTCCTCCCTCCCTTCCACTCTCTCTAGAAACCACGGGAAAAATGTCCCCAGGTGAGGATTTAAAAAAAAAAGTGGAGGCTGACCTCGTGCTTCACTCTTTCCTGGAATTCGAAGAACCTACAGCCTCTCCCTGGACTCGCCTGGGTCAGAGTCACCTTCCTCGCTAGCGAGCGAGTGACAGGGTGAACTTCCTCATCAGCTGCTGGCTCTTCCCCTTGCGTGCATCCCCCTACCCTCGTCAGCGGGTACCAGACCCAAGGTGACCCCGAGTGCGGCGAGAAGAACCCAGACACCCAGACAGGCTTGGCACAGTCAGACACTGAGGTGGGGTCCCATCCTCACAAAACACAGGCACTCTCAGGTGGGGTGGTGGCTGCCGAGGGTGTGGGGGACCCCAGGTGTTGGGTTAGTGGCATGGGGTCCAGTTTTTGAACACCTATGAAGCTGCGTGTCCGGTGCGTGCGCAGCTGTGGCTAAAACACGCCTGGCAACGTTTGCCTCCACGTGGCCCCATGTGCGAGCTAAACGTACACGCTCTTAGACGGAAACGCGGGGTCCCCTCTCCATGAGGACCCATCCCATTTGGTGTCCGGTCCGGGACCCTGGGGCAGGGGGCTCCTGGACAGGACACCAAATGCATGAGCAGCGACAACTCTAGCAGGAAAGAGGCAGACGGCTTAGACTGGAGGAGATACAGTGGTACCTCGAGATCCGAGTTTAATTCGTTCCGTCACCTTGAGGCGTGGGAAACTATGAGACGCTCGAGTGACGTAAACTGGTGGGTCGTGTGCAGCCAGCCGATCCGCGTGATGACTCCTATCTCAACTGTTGCTCGTATTTCAAAGCAAAAATCGCTCGCTCGACGGCTCTATCTCAACAATCTCGTATGTTAGGGCACTCGCATCTCGAGGTACCACTGTACTGCACATCACGGACCAGCTCTTCCAGCCCAAGGACAGAACGCCGGCGCCTGCTGAGGCACGGGCACTGGTGCGGGCACTTCCCGAGCGGGCGCCCCCGTGGCCAAGAAGCAATGGATGTGCCCAACGCGAGGTCTCGGAGGCGCTGGCACCCGCCCTCCGGGAGGCACAGTGCAGGCCCCGGGGTGATGCTAGAACCAGAGCGAGCAGGAACCAGCACGCGTCTCCGAGCGTGTGGAGAAACGGGGGCCCTGGGCACGGTGGGGGGAACCGGTGCCACCGCTGCCTGCACCAGTCTGTACCCGGGAGGCAGAGAATCCCCGTGGGACCGGAGCTCCCAAGCCCCGGGACGCCGGGAAGACGGAGAGGGAATGAAGATGCAGGCCGCTCAGCACTCACACGTGGGTGTGCACAGAGCGGCACCCACCCGTGTCCGTATGAGCGGAGACATGGATGACAAGGCAGGCGCGGGCTGGGGGCCCTCTCCCCCGGGGTCTCCTGGAAGGCAGGCAGGGGCTCTGTGGCCACCCTCTCAGGAAGGCAGTCCAGCCCACGGGGGACCTGTCAGGTGAGGGGTGGGGTGAGGAGGGAGAGGGAGGGAGGGAAGCGGGGAGGTGCGAGGGCAGAGGGAGGAGAGTGAGGAGGAGGGAGGGAGAGAGGGAGGCAGGGAGGCAGGGAGGGAGGAATTGGTGGTCCCAGAGGAAACTTGCTTTCTCGTTGTCATGGGGACAGCGAGGCTGCCGACACAGGTGGGGCTCAGACAGCAGCACCCCATCCTTGCCTGCCCCCCCTACCCCCGCAACCTGCACAGGGAAGGAAGCTTTGCAGCTCATTCTACTAAGAACAAAATCGGGAGGGACGTGGGTGTGCAGGGAGCTGACAGCAGGTCTGACGCCCCCTCACTCCGCTGGGCAGCGGGTCTGGCTGCAGGGCTGTCCCGGCAACTGCCCAGCACCTCCCACGCTCTCCCCGGGGCAACTCCATCCCCGGAGCCCAGCGCTGTCCCAGGAGTTGCTCCAGGCACCCACCTCTGCCTCCGGGTACCGGGTACCGCGGCCCCTCCCAGATCTGCACCTCCCTCACCCCCAGCCATCAGCACCTCCAGGCCCTGCAGGACCCACCAGGCTCCTCCCCCTGGGCCAGCACGGAGCAGGCCCATCAGACAGACACCCGGCAGCAGGACCCGGGACCTGGGTGCAGGGGGCCTCGGCTGGAGAGCCAGAGGAGGAGGAGGAGGAGGAGGGGGAGGAAGCAACGCTGGCGCCGATGCCTGCACACTGCGGGTGGCAGCACCACGGTGGCACCTGCCTGGGCACGCAGCCAGACCGGGCCGGCCGAGGCTCCTGCTGGCAGCGAGGACAGGGCCTGTCTGCTCTCCCGCTCTGGCTCCAAGGGGCAAGCGTCTCGGGAAAAATGGGAGGCCGGGGTGACCGGTGCCCCTGCTCCCTGCCAGCCCCCACCTGCAGCCCCGCACGATGCCTCTGGCCTCCCCTCCAGCCCTCGGGGGCACCTGGCCAGGTTGCCTACCTGCCCGGGTCCCGGCACCCAAGCCCGGCCCGATCAGCCGACCCCGGAGAGGCCTGGACGGGCAGAGTGACCGCCAGGACGGCCGCCGGCGGTCCGGGTCCTTCCCCGTCTCCTTCAGGTCCGGCAGCTCCACCTGCCGCCCCGGAGCCCGCTGCCCGCCCGGCCGGCCCGGCACGCTCCAGCGGGCTCAGGGAGCACCGGGCGGCTGCTCTCCCGCTGCCGAGCCGGCTGCCTCCACCCAGCTCCTCTGCCCGCCCTCGCCGCGCCTCTCCTCTCCTCTCTCTCAGGAGGGAGCTGGGAGCTGCAGAGCCCACGGTGCAGCCAGCCCGGCTCTGGCGGAGAAACAGGGCCGTCCATCTTCCCGCAGCCCTCAGCCTCCGCGGCCGGGGCATGCAGACACTGCACCCCACGCTGTGCTCGGCTGCA
>PVJN01034306.1:6205-22961 GCA_004026805.1 Lasiurus borealis | reverse complement strand
GAGCAGCTCAGAGAGTGAGGAGCAGCTCAGAGAGTGGGGAGCAGCTCAGAGAGTACATGGCAAGGTCTGCCTTCAGACTGGAGCCCTGAGCATTTCCCCTCCTGCTTCCCAAAGTTTTCCCACCTCATCTGTGATTGCCACGTCTCAGTTTGGTGAGGTGAGGTCTCAGAGGAGAACTCAGTGTCCTCAATATGCTGCCGACCCAGCAGCCTGCAGATTGTGAAGTGAGCTGCTTTCCTTACTTCTGACCAGGACTTCTTCAAATCTCCTTTTGAAAACGTGAGGTCTAAGCCCACTGTTCTAACCACAGGAATACATAACAGAGCTGTGTTTGCAGACCAGAGAATCCTGTGGGCTAGAGGGCCCACCGTGAGGACAAGAGTGCTCGCTTCTCTCCTACCAGGCGGGCAGCCTCAGCCAGACCACGGAGGTGCCTGCATCGCTTGGACCTCCAGCTCCGAGGGTCCTTCCTCGGCGGATGAAGGCATCTCCTGGACACTGCGTCCGCCCAGACTGGCAAAGACCTGGGTGTTTTTTGGCAGGTGAAATCCTCTGAACTCACAAACCACCGGTACAATGAGAATTAGGAAACCTTGGCAGAGATATTTACATAAGTACCCCTGAAGCCCAGATACATCTAGTTCAGCGGTTCTCAACCTGTGGGTTGCGACCCCTTTGGGGGTCGAACGACCCTTTCACAGGGGTCGCCTAAGACCACTGGAAAATGCAGATATTTACATCACGATGCATCACAGTAGCAACATTTCATGGTTGGGGGTCACCACCCCATGAGGAACTGTATGCAAGGGTCACGGCCTTAGGAAGGTTGAGAACACTGATCTAGTTGAACCAGGACTGGGACTTACCCCATGTCCAGACACCTTGGCCTTGGGCTTGGAGTGTTAAAGTGCAGAAAAGACACGTCCACCATGCTAATTCTTCACGTCCAAAGCAGGCTGACTTACTCAAACCTCTTGTGCTGTTGGATGTAACTTCTTGGTCTAAATGTCTACTGCTGTTCTCCTGCCTGGTCCTTCCTCCCGCGGGTCAGGAGCCCTCAATTGGCATGATCCCCTTTCATTATAGTCTCACTCACCGCATCTCTGCGGCAGAACACTTCCACCATCTGTGACTTTTGCAGCATCCAGAGTTTTCCAGATGAATAATAGATATAATTCTTCCACTCTTTTGCAAATCCTATGTATTATTATTGTTATTCTTTTTTTTTTTTACCTTGGGAAATAAGAAATCTATTTGCTTTTGCACAGCAGACGGCAGTCAAAAGTACCTCATACATTCACTTTTTATTCATTTGATGCATGAAAAAAAAAGGCATTAAATGTGTTTCAACGTGTCACCTCCAATTCCGAGCAACCAACGGTGATGAATATTCTCGGCTCCTCAGCTGGGGTACTGTTTCATTTTTTCGTGACAATATCATTTGACAAGCTGATTCCGCACTGGCAATATCGTATCATATTTTTGTCTGCATGTAAATTATGTTGACAGTCTCATAAACATAAATTGTCAGGCATACTGTCCCAAAGCAATGTTTGTTAAAGTACACTAATGGAATAGAATAAATAAATTTTTCCAAAGCATTAATAATGCAGTGGTGTGTCACTGCCTCGTGTAAGAAGGGCTACAGAATACGGTGCAAAATTAACACGGTAGATATGTCTGCACATGCATTTGATTCCATCTCGGGCTCATGTTTATTGATGGCATTCCATTTCACAGAGCTTTGTGTGCTAGTGGTCACACACACGTGATACTTTGAAGAAGTCAGCATTGTCTGGGATCGGTAGCAGTGATGGGTCACCTGGAAGGTATAAGGGAGTCCCGCATCAGTATTATGTTCTCTTGTTCCTGACTGGGCTCTCCTTTGCTCACCTGCCCACCTAAGGGGATGCTCTTAGCTGGCTCCTGCCCCGGTGGCTGGCAGATGTGAGAATGGCTAGACCTAGAGCAAGTCTCTAGACCAGCAGGAAGACTGGAAATTGGTTTGATTTATTTGTTTTTCCCCCCCAAATGAGAAATCTTGCCTCCAGATGTGTGTGAACAGCCAGTATGGAGCATCGAGACTGTTCTATACTTTTAGCTCTTTCCCCTGCTAGCAATGTGACCTTTGGCAAGAAAGGAAAAATCTCTTAGTCTCTGTTACTGTACAGGAGGCATCATCAGGAAGAAGAACAGGTGTTAGAAGGCTTAGATAAACCGAGATGTTGAATATAAAGCAGTCGGTACCACATCTGGTTTGTAGCAGGCTCTCAGAAAATGGTGTCTAAGCACTAGGATGGAGGGAATGGAGGGAGGAAGAATCAATGAGAGAATGACAAAGACAGGAACATAAAGAAAACAAATTTAACCGTATTCCCTGATAAAACAGAGGATGGAAAATACTTTGCTAGGTCTCCAAAAAGATAATTACATATGGGGTTGGGGAGAATAGGACACAATTTGGAATTTCAACCAATAGGTCAAGTTGGGGCATACAGTGGTACCTGAGATACGAGTTTAATTCAATCCGTAACCTTGAGGCGTGGGAAACCATGAGACGCTCGAGTCGCGGTAAACTGGTGGGTAGTGTGCGGCCGGCCGATCCACTTGATGACTCCTATCTCAAATGTTGCTCGTATTTCAAAGCAAAAATCGCTCACTCGACGGCTCGTATCTCAAAAATCTTGTATGTTAGGGCACTCGTATCTCGAGGTGCCACTGTACATTGGTCCAATGTGCACCACCACTTGCTTGCCTCCATGAATGGCACTGCATCCACCTTCACTTAGAGGTTTCCTCTTTCCATGGACTTCTAGTTAAATATTTCACAGATGCCTCACAGCTTCTGATTTGTTGGAAGAAAACATAAACTGAGAAGCAGAAGCTGGGATTCATTCTTGAAGAAGAACTGGCATTCCATTGAGAAATAATTTTAGAAAAAGCAGTAGGGCTGGTCCCTAAACACAATAGAATTGGAGCCAAAATCCTGTCTGGCTGTTGCCTCAAATTCCTGCTGTGGAAGCTTCACCCAGTCTCTCTCAGCTTTCACCTTGAGACTCCATGTGACGCATCATGTGAAATATTTAACTAGAAGTTCATATACTTGAACTTGGTGCTAAGCAAAGTCGCTTAGGCAGACGCAGTTCCTGCCATTAGATGCATAAGTCTGTGCCCAGTAAACATGCAAGTTATACAGAAGAAGATACTGGATGGATATTAATACATGACTCCATTCCAACATACTGTGTTCTAAGTTCAGTACCCGTGCTGATTAACTATAAGGACACAATCTACCATCTTCCTGTTAAACTTGAGAGATGTTATTGAAGTAGCAAAATGTAAGAATTGCTTATACATTTTAAGCAAAACTCCACACAATGAAGGATGAGTGCTTAGGCTAAGATAGTGGCTATGAGTGAGAAAGCAAATATAGGGATCGCACTGTTTTGTAAAAGTAAGAGCTAGGATTTTTTTTTAACCTTAAACAGCATGCGTTATTGAACATTTAGTACTTACAAAGCATTATGCTCGCTCTATGGGTAAAAATAAAAGGTTTTACATGCCCTCCCTGATTTCCAGAAGTTTACAATCTATTTAGAGATACAGTGGTACCTTGAGATATGAGTGCCCTAATATACGAGATTTTTGAGATACGAGCCATCGAGCAAGTGATTTTTGCTTTGAAATACGAGCAACAGTTGAGATAGGGAGTAATGGCGCAGATCAGCCAGCTGCACACGACCCACCGTCTCATAGTTTCCCACGCCTCAAGGTTACGGAATGAATTAGACTCCTATCTCGAGGTACCACTGTATATGACTCATGGAAAAGCAAGTTCTTGATATGAAGACCGGAAATAGAACCCAGCTTTTTAATGCAAGTTAACTTAGAAGGTGTAGTGAACGCTGTAGCATGCTTCTTTTTGCCCTAAGTACTCATTTCCTAAGAGTCATGCCTTAGATTGCTCACATATGAGTATTCCCCAGACCCTTCCCTTGGCCTGAGGATTGCCTCCTCTTCCCAGGGATAAAGCACATCCAATGGCTGGTCCATGGGCAAGTGCAAAGGCCCAGACTGGGGTCCTCTTTGAGGGGCCATTCTAGCTTCAGAGCTCCTCACTGGACCAGCGAGAGCCCGTGTCACAACACATCCCTCTTCAGTATTTCTCTGTGCCCAGTTGGGTTTTCCTAACTTGGTTACATTTGTTGTTCCTAAGAGCCCTAACCAATAAGTTTTACGGATTAAAGAGTGGCTCAGGTAATAAATGCTAGAGCAGTGGTCGGCAAACTGCTGCTCGCGAGCCACATGCGACTCTTTGGCCCCTTGAGTGTGGCTCTTCCACAAAATACCACGTGTGGGCACACACATACAGAGCGATTGAAACTTCGTGGCCCATGCGCAGAAGTCGGTTTTCGGCTCTCAAAAGGAATTTAAATCATTGTCCTGTTGGTAGCCGACCACTGTGCTAGAGGATGATGGAAAGGAGAGAAATCTCTACGTTTTATATAATTGAGTATCTCTTTATTTCCCAAACCTTGCAAAGTGCTAGTTGGATGGTCAGCCCAATAGATTTTTGCTAAATGAATGGCTCGTGTACTCGGAAAAATTGGCTGCGTGTTGACAGGCAGGAGGGAGAATATGAGGTGATTGACTTGAGTGGCAAAAAGAAAGCTGTATAATTCTCAAAAGTAAAGACTGGAACCCAGGGAGGGAATTGGAACTGATTGTTCTTTCCCGTGTCCGGTCTTAGGATGTTGAATGGACTGGGATTTGTGGCACTGAATTGTGACACGGGGGTCATTGTATCTGTGTGATATCTGTGTCTTACAGTAACTGAAGAATGATAGGAAAAGTCACTTCTGGGTTTACCTTCTGGTACTCCGTGATATTTTAAAACCCTCTCTCCTGGAGGATCCTAGGGAAGAAGTTTCAAAGGGCATTAATCAAATCTATAGCTATCTATACAGGCAGAAATATAGATATGAAGATATGTATAGGTAGGAATAAATATGGGTGCAAAGAAATGGACTTTCTCAAACCATACACTGGGTTAGAAAACTCTTTTTAGAGTACAATTTATACTTAAAATGTAGTAACCCTTTTTTAAAAGAAGATATTTTATTGATTTTTTACAGAGACGAAGGGAGAGGGATAGAGAGTTAGAAACATTGATGAGAGAGAAACATCGACCAGCTGCCTCCTGCACACCTCCTATTGGGGATGTGCCTGCAACCAAGGTACATGCCCTTGACCGGAATCGAACCTGAGACCTTTCAGTCCGAAGGCTGATGCTCTATCCCCTGAGCCAAGCTGGTTTGGTAGTAACCCTTTGATACCAGTTCAACATCTAGGGATCCATTCTAATAAAGTAATTAAAAATCCGAAGACATTTCAACATTGATTATTACAGCAGTATTGATGATAGCAGACTATATCTAACAGTATCAATGCCATCCAATAGAGAATAAGTTCAATACATTTAAAACAATTTTCTAAAACCTTCTCATTTGATAAGCTACATGAAAGCCAACTTTACCCAGGCTTTCCACCAACATCTGGCATTCTCCGTGGGTTAAGCTATTTCCCGGCCACTTAGCAAGGTGGGAAGCATCACTGACTATTAGCTCAAGCTCGGTGAAATTCTCTCTGTTATACATTAGGCAGGTCTGAAGAATAGGAAAGCAATGGATGCTGTAAGAGAGCATCTTTAACCGTTATTATTCAAAAGTCAGCAAGGACTGTAAAGGACGCACTAAAGACAACAATTTGGATCTTGCATTAGAAGCAGGATTATGATCACAGGAAACAATAAGTGGTTTCTTCTAATCAGGGGACTCTTAGTTTCCTCGTATAAGCAGTAGATATATAGTTATCACAAAAAATAAGAATAAAAAATACAAATGGGAAAAACCATGTGGCCATTGTCCAGCCCAGGACACCCAAGGATGACAGTCACACCCTCTGGCTGTGCCATCAGCCTCAGACTCCAGATGTGATTGTGATCTCCCAAAATTCTTTTCCTCAAGATCCCCAGCCTGATAAATCAGATATTGGGGTCTTTAGGGTAGCCCAATAAATAGCACTCCTCTTTCTTATCTGAGTTTGAACCACTCTATGAAAAAAAAAAACAGTGAAAAAATATATATTTTTCAGAATGCATGCCACCCTCTCCAAGTAGGTAGGGAGAGTCCAAAGGAAGAGGGAAAGAGGTTAAGGATTGCTTTCATACCAATCCTCTAGTACATTAAAGGGAGGCAGAGAGATGGGGAAGGAAGGGAAGGAAATATTCCTCTATCACAGTGATTTTCAACTGGTGTGATGCAAGAATTTTTAAAACATGTCAATACGTGACTGTTTAGGCAGGGACATTAACCTCTCTCCCCTTTGATTATCAAATAAAAAAATGACAATAGCCAATACAACAATAGGCATTCTGTGGGAATGAAACACAAGTACAGTGGTACCTCGAGATATGAATGCCCTAACATACGAGATTTTTGAGATATGAGCCATCGAGCGAGCGATTTTTGCTTTGAAATACGAGCAACATTTGAGATAGGAGTAATGGCAAGGATCACCCAGCTGCACCCGACCCACCAGTTTACCGCCACTCGAGCATCTCATAGTTTCCCACACCTCAAAAGTTATGGAGTGAATTAAATTCGTATCTCGAGGTACCACTGTATACTTTTTTGGGGGGTCAAATTGGCAAAAAATATACTTGTGTGCACCGCAGAGTTTTAGCAATTAGTTTAAGTGTTCTGTCAAATGCTCTACCCGAAGGAAGCATCAGTTGTGGGGAAGGCACGGTCCTTCCTGCTCCAAAGGCTTTTTCTATTTTGCTGCATTCAATCCTCATAACAACCCCGTGATGTTTCATTTTGCAGATGTGATAACGGAAATTCAGAGTGAGCTATTTCCAAAAAATCACCTTTACATATCCCTGGTCTCTCTACCACCAAACTAGGTTATTTCTACCATAAGTGCTCTTAAGCGGTGTGCGCTGTGGAGGTACAATGACCAACAAACCAAAAAATATTAAATAAAAAAGCTAAACAGAGCCTTAGGAAAAAAAGATAGAATTACAATTCACACAGAAGACAATAAATTACAGAACTTCCACAGCATAGAATTAAATCAGTGCTGTACAATACAAATCGGAATGTGGAGTAAAAGGTCATGGGATGAATATGGAGAGAGTGAAAAAAATAGATACGAGGGCAGAGAGCAGAGAGCCAGCTGAAGAACAACGGGGTTTTCTAGAGAGGAAACTGGAACAAATGGAGCAGAAATAAGCAAACCAAACAAACAAATCTAACAGCAGGACATATTCCCAAGCTGTTAAAAAAAATGGAGTTTTCAGATAAAAAATCATGCAATGTTTCAAAGCAAATAAGAATTACATTCAATGTCATGTATTGAACATTTAATCTTTGGGGGCTATATTGATTAGTATTTTGGTTAAGGAGGATAACAAAATATAGTTTCTTTCTTTCATGAGGCTAAATATCTATTGGGAAAAAGTACACAAAAAATATAATTATTTAAAATATGACAGACTTAATGATACACACAGTAATGATTCAGCTTACTTTAGTGGCATCCAAACAGTAGATAAAAAAAGCTATGGTACATATATACAAAGGGATATTACCTGACCATAGAAGAGAATGAAATCTTAGCATTTGAGACAGCATGGATAGACCTAGAGTGTATTGTGTTAAGCAAAACAAGCCAGGCAGGGAAATACAAATTCCATAATACCTCACTTATATGTGGAATCTAAACAAAATGCACAAACAAAAAAAATTGAGACAGACTCATGGCTACAGCGACCAGACTGATGGGAACTAGAAGGGAGAACCTTGGGGGACTGGGTGAAAAAGGTGAAGGAATTAAGAAGTACACATTGGTGATTAAAAAAATGGTCCCAGGAATGTAAAGTACGGCATAGGGAATATAGCCAATAATATAATAACTATGTATGGCTCCAGGTGGGTACTAGAAATATCAGGGGGAACACTTTGTAAAGTACATAATTATATAACCATTATGTTATATTAGTACACCTGAAACTAATACAAAATAATATTGAGTGTAAACTGTAATTTAAAAATGAAAGAAAAGTGTTGAGCTAGGACTATCTAATGGGTGCTGAGAAGCTCATAACAGATAGAAAGATGAATAAGACAAGATGCTTTCCTCAAATCATTTGGCGGCATGAAGGTACACACTGGGAGAATGTAGACCGGTGCAGGCATTCTAAAGAGTTAGTCAAATTGGAAATAGAAATACAATGCGATCCAGCAATTTCCTTCCTAGGTATGTGTTTCAGGGGAATTCTCCCGTGTGTTGATAAAAAAAATACACACTAGAGCATTCACTACAACATTGTTTCTGGTAACAGGAATTTGGAGGCAATCTAGATAAGTGCTCCTTATAGTGGATGCTCACTTTAATACAGTATTCAGCAGTTGGAGGCAAAGGAACAGAGAGAAGAAGCATACTGACATGATAGAACATAAAAAAAGCACATGATGAAAGTGTGAAAATCAAGTCAGTCAAGCATAATAATATAATTATTACATACATGTAGAACAATACCACATGTTTTACAAGGAAACTAAGATGCAAGAGTATACTTTAAACACTTAAGAATGAATGACCATTAGGGATGGAAAAAATGGAAGCACAGAACAAGAATGAAAGGAGATAAATACATAAAGAAGAATCCTATAGAATAAAAGCCTAATATGCTAAGTGTCTGGTCATCCAGTCAGCCATTCAACCAATCAAAGCATAATATGCTAATGATATTCTAAGGCTGCTCAACCACTCCCTGTAAAATGCACTGACCATCAGGAGGCAGACAGTTGACCAGTTGTTATGACAAGCACTGGCCACCAGAGGGCAGATGCTCTGATTGATAGATTAGCTTGCTGCTAGGTTCTGGCTATCAGGACTGTGAAAGATGGGCTGGACGTGCCCTGGAGTCGTCTTGCAGTCCCTCCCTGGATGGCTAACTTCCCACATCCCTTCCTGGCCCCAATCATGCACCTGTGGGGTCCCTCGGCCTAGCCTGCAACCTCTTCCAATCCGGGACCCCTTGGGGAATGTCAGAGAGCTGGTTTGATCCCACAGGCCAGGCCCAGGGACTCCACTGGTGCATAAATTTGTGCACAGGGACTCTAGAAAATAAATATGAACCATAAGAGAGTCTTTCTCTGAAAGATGAAGGTATTGGATTGTTACTATGGACTGAATGGATGTTGGTGTCTCCCGCCTCACCCATTCATATGTTGAAGCCCTAATGGTTTTTGCAGGTGGGGCCTTTGGGAAATAATTAGGTTTGGATGCGGAATCCTCGTGGACTGGCTAGTGTCCTTATATGGAGAGGCAGAAGAGAGATGATCTCTCTCTCTTCACCATGTGAAGCCACGACCAGGAAGATGACCCTCATCCATACTACTAGTACCCTGATCTCAGACCTCCAGCCTCCAGATCCATGGTGCAATATATTGGTTATTTAAGCAAATCAGTCAATCAATCAACCCATCAATGGCAGTGTAAAAGAATATGGTTATAAATGACTGGGTTCCTTCTTTCTTAGAGCCATGTTGTATGAGTGTATACTTCTAGTACTTCTGCAGGAATATTTGTATTCTTTCTTTTTGCAAAGTATGTGGTTTATGTGGCACAGTGGCACATAGTATTTGCAAGGCTATTGTTTATTTAATCCTCAATTCCCTTATTTACTTTTACCTGTCTATCTGTTTTGTCCAACACAGGGAGATGGCATGAACCTCTCCAGCAACAGTTATGGATATTTCCTTGTATTTTTCATAAGATTTGTTTTAAATATTTTAGAGCTTTGTGGCCATGCGAAACATATTTTAAAATATAGTAGCCTGTTGGGTGGATCAATTTGTATATCTGCAGCTTTTTTTGTTTTTACCCATTTAGTCTCATTTCAATTCTATCCTGTCATCTTTCCCCCACCCCCTCTTTATCCCTGTCTTGAATCCCTCTCTCTAAACCATATTTTTTAGATGCCAAATTGTCTACATATGATCTTTTAAAGAAATCCTGCTTGGCCTATGAATAGGCAGAATTTTTTTTTCAGTTGTTTTTTGATGTTTTTCTGATCTTCCTGTTTTTTGTTTTTTTTTTCCTAGCTGGAATTTCTGGGTCCCTTCTCCATAGTCTCTTAACTCCACTGCCATATTTTATTTTAAAAAATATATTTTTTTAAAAATATATTTTTTTATCAATCAATAAAAAATATTTTTATTGATTTCAGAGAGGAAGGAAGAGGGAGAGAAAGATAGAAACATCAATGATGAGAGAGAATGATTAATCGGCTGCCTCCTGCATGCCCCCTATTGGGGCCTAAGCTTACAAACCGGGCATATGCCCTTGACTGGAATCGAACCGGGGATCCTTCAGCCCCTCTATCCACTGAGCCAAACCAAGTAAGGCCACTGTCAGACTTTTCATCTGCTTTTCCTTTTCTGTAGAACCGTACTATCCAGAAGACCCCTTTATGCCTCTTCCTTGGGAACCAGTTTTCTTCCTGTCTACACATTTGCCTCTCAACCTGAGCGCTATGACCGCGGTTGTCACAGTTGTACACAGTTCACCCCAACACACATCCATGTGAGCATCAGGCATTCTCAAAACTTAGCCAATAAATATTGCTTTGTGTTGGAATTTTGTACACTTGGTGAGCAGTAAATTACCGTGACCAAGTTCCAGCTGCTCCGTGGTTTTGTGTGGTCTTCTACGTGCTTCACTAAAATACTCACAGTGGCACAACCCACGGCCGTGGTGCCAAGTGATCATTTATAATAAAAAGCTTATTTGAAAGTGAGACGTCATTTATATTATTTCTATTGATTCCTGTTGTCCTTTTAAAATTGATCCCACCTTTCGATGAAAGGTTAGCATCCCTAATGTTTTGTTTGCGAGCATTTCTTACATGTGCAATATCCAATATCTACAAAAGACCTCGTGGGGAAGTAATCAGCCAAATGATAGAGGACAAGAACGAGGAAAAGCTGTTGTTACGCTCTGTGCTAATAATTAATGTGGACTGTGAAGGCCATCATCTCCATTTTAATAGGTTTTGATGCCATTTCATATCAAGTTGTGTCAACTCGGAGGCTCAGGAATGCATATTTTTTTTATTACTGAAACAAAAAGCATTTCCTAAGTGTTTTCCAAAAGAAAATAAGTACAGTGGTGCCTCAAGATACGAGTTTAATTCGTTCCATAACCTTGAGGCGTGGGAAACTATGAGACGCTCAAGTCACGGTAAATGGTGGATCCTGTGCAGCCGATTACTCCTACCTCAAATGTTGCTCGTATTTCAAAGCAAAAATAGCTCATATCTCAAAACCTCGTATGTTAGGGCACTCGTATCTCGAGGTACCACTGTCATTTCTTTCCCCTAGAGAAAAAGTTGAGCCCAATCTCAGCTGCTGCCTGCTTCCAGGGAGGAATCTGACTCTCCGGGGAGCTGATGAATATTTGATACCTAACAGTGAAGGTTTAAAAAAAATGCTTTTTATTAATAACTGATTAATGACCGCTCTGGCATTGTCATCCCGGACAAGGAGAGAGCAGTGCAGATGTGAAGAACAGGCGGGAACACTGGGTGGTGACAGGTTTTATTTTTAGGCTTTGGATGCGCCTCCAGCACCACAGGCCACAGGCATTGTGAGGCGGGCTGCGAGGGGCGCGCTGGTCTACCTTCCCGGGCGCCTGTGCACAAAGGCGGCGGCCCGGGCTTCGCTGATCGTGTGCCAGTTCCTCTCAATGGCCTCACCCGCAGCTCAGGAGCCTGGGGACTTTTCTGCTTTTCTAAAACGTCTCTCTGAGTCAAGAAAAAGCTCAGCGCTTGATAGTCCCCGGCGCCTGCAGGCGGCTTTCCCCGGGCGCTGTGTGTAAATCCTGAAACGCTCCTTGGGTAGAACCTCCCTGGAAAAGGCGGTCTTTTGCTTCCTCTCAGCCTGTGTATTCTTGTCCGTTTCCATTAACCGGGATCTCAGGACACAGATGTTTGAGTTCAGTAGTTGGGCTTTGGTCTTTAGCTGCATTTCCATCTTGCGGTGGCCAGAAAGTCTTGGCAAGTTCATGATTTAGTTCAACAGGGTACAGAATAAATAGACAGACCCCCCTCCCCACCACATACACATATATTGATACAAATGATAAAATATGTCAATTACCTTTCTGTGACCTTTGTATCTTGAGTAGCAAGAAATGATGCTAGCTGAAACCGGTTTGGCTCAATGGATAGAGCATCGGCCTGGGGACTGAAAGGTCCCAGGTTTGGTTCCGGTCAAGGGCGTGTACCTTGGTTGCTGGCACATCCCTAGTGGGGGGTGTGCAGGAGTCAGCTGATTAATGTCTCTCTCTCGTTGTTTCTAACTCTCTGTCCCTCTCCCTTCCTCTCTGTAAAAAAATCAATAATATATATATATTTTTTTAAAAAAGAGATGATGCTCAAAATGATGATGTTCAGAATATATAAAATAATCAACTGATAAAAAAAAAGATTAAGTATCATTCATTAGACCCTTCATACCCACCCAGCAGGGACCTGGAGAAAGAGAGTTGTAATAGTAGAGCATTTGTCTGCCAGGGGCGCTGGTCTCAAAAACACAGCCACTGGCAACTGGTGATCTGACCGGAAGCTAGCCAGGAGGTGAGTCTCCTGGCTTCTCCTCTGCCCTCCAGTTTCCGGCTAATGTCTCACAATAGCTGAAAGCAACCGGAAGGGGGAGGGAAGTGGGGCTGCTCTGGGATCACAGGATCACCATTTCTGGGTGGCCAAGGGTGGAGAGGGGGTCTGATGCGCAAGCAGGTATCTGTGGGAGGGGGTAGCCCCATCCCTTCCAGCAACACCAGTGCCCTAGTTCCTGGCACTTCTTGTCTGAAGGTGGCTGATTGCAACTCCTGGTAGTTCCCTGAACTTAGCTTGTGGGATTCTTTTTTTTAAAAAATATATTTTATTGATTTTTTACAGAGCGGAAGAGAGAGGGACAGAGAGTTAGAAGCACCGATGAGAGAGAGACATCGATCAGCTGCCTCCTACACACTCCCGACTGGGGATGTGCCCGCAACCAAGGTACATGCCCTTGACCGGAACCAAACCTGGACCTTTCAGTCCGCAGGCCGATGCTCTATCCACTGAACCAAACCGGTTTTGGCAGCTTGTAGGATTCTTTCGTTCTGAGCTCAGGGCTGAAAATGCAGGAAAGCTCTCTGTTTCCAAACCCTGAGATGATACCCGTTTCCTTGAGTGGAAGGCGAGTTTCTGAGTGGTTAGTAAATTCAAGCTGAGCCATAGCAACTATGTGTGGTGGAGCTGGAATTAAAATCAGGGTTAATTTTGTTCCCATGTATCTGCCTTTTCAGTGGTCTTAAAAGTCTTTCTACTTTATCTGTGGAGCTTGGTTTTTATCCTCTTTTTTTTACAGTCCATCCTTTAAAATGTATCAATGGCGCATCCCAAGCCTCATTCTCTTGCTTCTGTGCCCTGTTCACCCTGATATTTCACTCCTTCTCTGGCATCCTCAGTTCTTTTGACCATTTGAACCCAAGTACCTGGTAGATTTCCAACCAGAATTCATTAAAACATCTTTTTTTCTTCCTGATGAAGCAAGCCATATAACCAAACCTGAATGCTTTATTCCACAACAATACATTCTATTTTATCTGGACATGTAGGGAAATTTTAAAGCCTTCCCCCTCCATCAAGCCTCCAATATTTCACTTTAGATTTTTTTTTTTTTTTTTGGCAACCTCCAAGGCCAAACCTTGACTGATTTCCTTAAGAAATCAACATAATTTATACTCTCTCCCTTACAATAGGCGATTTTTCTTTCTATCACACTGAGAAAATAATGATCATCAGATAGGAAATTTCTTGACTACTTCCATTCTGCCTAGAAGTGGTCAATATTTGAATCTGTCTTGTCTTCTTTTCTATGGGTTCCATGGAATGAAACTCAATAGACCTTTATCGGAGCACCTACTGTGAGCCAATGAATATGCCCAGTGCGTGGCTGTAAAGATGAACCACATAGGGAGTGGGAGTGACTGTCTCCAGTTGGCCAGTGTGATTTGTGTGGGTAGAGGAAGAGGAAGCCATTTTGAGACAGGGAGAGATACAGGCCGCAGAAACCACGATAGTGAGTGCTTTTACAGAGAAGAAGGAAGACGGATAGAGTTAGAAACATCCATCAGCTGCCTCCTGCACGCCCCCCACTGGGGATGTGCCTGCAGACAAGGTACATGCCTTTGCCTGGAATTGAACCTGGGACCTTTCAGTCTGCAGGCCGACGCTCTATCCACTGAGCCACACCGGTTGTGGCGAGTGAGTGCTTTCAGAGGCTCATAGGGAGGCAAGGTGATCACAGAGGAAAAGCTGCCTCCCTTGCCCCCCAGTGGATTGAGGGAGGCTTTACTGAGGAGGCGGACCTTTCTCACCCAGGACATCACTATCAGCTCCTTCCCTACTCCTCATAGAAATCAGGATTTCCATTTCACTTGCATATTGTGATCCCTCTTCAGTCCACATTCTTTGTCCTGCCTTAAAGGGATACTAGTAACTCTGCTGCCTCTTCCCTTCCCGCCTCACCCCTCCCCATTCCCGTCTCCTGCTTCTGGCTCCTTGGCCATGCTGCAGCGCTCACAGCCTCCACACCTCCTCACTGTCCTCATGTGCATCTCTTTGCCTAGAATCTTCTCCCGAGTTCCTCCGCCTCTCCTGATTCTCCTCCGGGGCTACTGGAAATAGCCCTGATGAGATTTCTCTCATTTCCCACCTTGACAGAAGTCCTCTCTACCAGATGCGATACTTTATTTGCATTTCTATGGTGATACCCTTGACTCTGAAAATTATTGTTTACATGTTTGTATCCTTAATGTGAGTGCTAAGCCCATAACCCAGGCATCTCTACCCATTGGTGCTTTGGGAGTACTAAGTAAATGCATTAATCGGCTGACACGTGTGTGTGTTTATACCCTCCCCACCACACACATACACACACACACACACACGCACACACACACACATATTTGAAGTCCTGACTCCATTATGGGCAGAAGAGTTGTGGATTCTCTGACGCTGTTTGCTCTGCGCTGTGCGGGCATTGTAATTCCCCGCCAGCTTTATGCAACTGTTTTGGGGAAAATCTCTGTGCGATTGCTTTAAAAAAAAGGTAATCCAAAAACAAATGAACACTCTTATACGAGCCGATGTCTGTAGCAGAAAAGCCAGCGAACCCACAAATAAAGCCTCGTTAATTTTATGAAACGCTATTCCCTTTTACTTGTTCAGTGGCTACGCGGAAATGTTGCCTGAGCTGCCGTGTGCCGGTTGCAGCCGACGGAAACAAAAACAAAACACCGCGGGAGAAACGCACCCACATCTGCTCGTGGGGAGCATCACTTTGAATAAGAGATGGCGTTCTGGTTGGTGGAAACGGAAAGGCCTTTAAAGGAAAGAAGAGCATCACTTTAAGTTTAAGTTTTTAAGTTTAAGTTTAAAGGCAAGAAGAGCATCACTTTAAGTTTTTCATTCTTTCACTTCCCAAACCTAAAGCAGGCCAGCCGTGTCTCATGCATTGGACGAAGCACTTGAGAAGCAAGTTAGCTGGTTGATCAGTTGGAAAACGTAACTGGCTTATCCGCCAGATGTATGAGATGATCACATGAATTGCATGTGCATGTAGAATGCATTTTACATGCAACATACCTGTGTACATCCACACAAAGACATGTGCATAGATGCCAATGTTGTTTCTTTGCCAGGTATGAGTGGTTAGAAGCAAGGGTGCCAGGCTCAGCACTACCTAATATCTTGGACAGCTCTCTGTGTGGCCGTTCTGGGCATGTACTTTCTCATTGAAGAAACAGACATGTAGTTGATAAAATTGCTGTAAGGTTGTAAGGATATTCCACGTTGTACTTGAGTCTTACCGGAAGTAACTTGATGAACTCTGGGTCAAAACTAACCTGGATACTTCACACATCCGGCGCAGGCCTAGATGGCTGGCACTGCCCAGTCCGATAGCCCGCAGAACCAGAATCACGGTCATGTCATGGTCCACTGGACTCTGAGCAACTGTGAGTTTCCCCGTTGGTTTATCAATGTGCTTTCAGTATAAATCCCATTTACGGGAATTGATCGAAGACCTAATTTACATCCCACGTATTTAATTGGGAAATCTAGACTAATGAACCTTTAAGATTTGCCTGGTTTTCAGCTCTCCACATAGCCATGGTGTGTGTGTGTGTGTGTCTGTCTGTGTGTGTGTGTGTGTGTGTGTGTGTGTGTGTGTGTGTGTGTGACTTTGTCCCTTAAGGCTTCCTTGAGGGAGATGCTTCCGGCCTGTCCTGGAGCTCCAGCCACCTCCTGGAGAAGGAGGATTGGTGCCCCAGTGTATTTGAAACTCTTACCGGTGTGCTTCCTTCATCTTCTCCTAGCATCCTAGGCATCTCTATGCTCAGCTTAACGGGCTGTGACTGGAGGAGTTGATGGAAACGGAAGATCAGAGGCAGTTTACATCTTGTAAATCAGACAACTCAGAGCCCACCCCGGCCCATCTGGAGAGACCTGCATTATTTAGTGCTCTCCTCCCCCGAGCCCCCACCTCCCTGTCTCTGAGGTCCTAAAGCTCGCAGAGCGGCTGTCTCTCAGAGTAACCCCTGATGATGCACTGTCTTCTGTTATCCTCTCACTGTA
>PVJN01034305.1:0-22949 GCA_004026805.1 Lasiurus borealis | reverse complement strand
AAATGCTATTCATGTGCACTAATTGCTTCATCCTATAAAATAAAGAGGTAATATGCAAATTGATTCTCATGCTGTTGCACAAGATGGCTGCCCCTATGTGGTCAAAGATAGCCATCATAAGATGGCCTGCAGGGAAGGGCAGTTAGGGGCAACCAGGCTGGCAGGGGAGGGCAGTTGGGGGTGGTCAGGCCTGCAGGGGAGGGCAGTTGGGGGCGACCAGGTCAGCAGGGGAGGGCAGTTGGTGCAATCGGCCCAGCAAGGGAGCAATTTAGGCATCGACTAGACTGGCAGGGAGTGGTTTGGGGGTGATCAGGCTGGGAGGCAGGCGAGCGGTTGGGAGCTAGCAGTCCTAGATTGTGAGAGGAATATCGACTGCAGTCGGACATCCCTCCCAAGTGGTCCCAGATTGGAGAGGGTGCAGGCTGGACCCTCCCTCCCACAGTGCAGGAATTTCATGCATTGAGCCTCTAGTTGATAATTAAACACAACGATTAAATACTTGTGTGCTTCAGAGATAATCAATTATTGTAACAGCATTCAGACTAAAGAGATAATTCAAGACCAACAAAATGTTAGGAAGGAAATATTTTTATATTAAAAAGTAAATTTGATACTCAGGAGGCATCATGTTGAAAGAGATGGCTAAAGCCCCAGATCTGGACATTTTAAAAATGGTAAATGTGAGTTGAATTAGATAACTTGGAAAAGCCCTGCTTTCTCTAAAATTCTGAAAGTTTCCTTTTTTCCCTTGTTTGGGTGGCAGAATCACCATTTCTCCAGTTCCCCAATTAGAAAGTGAGGGGATCATTTTTGAGTTGTTTCCCTTCCTCACCTCCCATGAATCAAAAGCAGGTGTAGAGGAAAGAACCAGATTTGGACCCCTGTCTGGCCTTCCCACGGAGATGCAGAGCTCCATGGTCTTGGTTACAAAACATATGCTTTCAAGTCTGTTTCCATATCTGTAGAAAATAAGGTTAAAACCACTTGCCAATAAAATGGGGATAATGTATGTAAAGCACAAAGCTCAACACCAGCCATAGACTAGGTCCTTGATACATGTTAGCTATTATCAAATAAGAGCTAAAGCTTCATAATAGCTACACACTAGCTCTTCCTGGCTGCTAGCCTCCATTCTACGAGCACTTTACCCATATTTATTTTTTACAATGTTATTGTACCCATATCTGTTTCAGATGAGGAAACTAAGGCAGAGAGAGGTTTAGTAAGTTACCCAAGGTCACAGAGCCAGAACGTGGTAGAACCAGGATTTAATCCTTGGTCAGTCAGACTTCAAAGTTTGTGTTCAACTACGAAGGTATTTTGATGTTTGCTTTGATAAAAATGTCCATTCAATTCTCAAACTTAGGTTATCGTCATATTCTTCAGACTGACCTTGCTTTTGGCCTTTCCCTTACTCCATCAATGCTCCTCTCTGCTCCAGAGGTGTCTTTCTAAAGTACACATCTGTTTACATTTCACCCCAACTTAGAAACTGAAGAGTTCTATTTGCTCACAGGATAAAGTGGACAATCCTGAGTGTGGCATGCAAGGTCCTGTAGATGTGACCTCTGCCTCCATGTTTAGCCTTATTTTCCTCAGGCCTCTTTCCTGTGCTGGCCACTCTAGCCAACGAGAGCGTTTGCTGCCCTCTGTGTGTTTTTGGATGTTTTGGCTCATTCTGTCGCCTGGACTTGGACTTCTCCTTTCTTTGTCTGAGCATCTTTCACAGTCTGATTAGAATACAGTATCAGCTCCTCTCCAGAGCCTCTCCCAGTCCTCCAGGTCCCACTGTTTCCTCTGCATGTGGCCAGACTTCCCAGGCCCTGATGGCCCGGCACGGACTGCATTGTTACCTGAGGCAGGGAAAGCCCCCTCGTTTGTTTCGGTGCCGTGGTACAGTAGACACTCCATAAACCCTGACTAGGTTATCAATATGTGGAAAGGTAAAGGAACAAGCTTTATTGTCTTGCTAAGTTTAGTGCTAATCAGGCTCCTTGGGATGGAATCAGACAGTAAAGTCAAGAGTCAAATCACCTCTCAGCCCACCACATGGAGACAACCACTATGAATATTTTAGGATATTTATCTCTGGACCTGTGCTAGGTATATATATGGACATGGAGGTAGAGATTTTTCTAAATAAAAATGGGCTCGCACTGTGATCCCTTCTTAGTAAGGTGTCCTTTAGACCATGTGCCATAGGCATCTTTCTGTGTGAATAAACATGGGGCGGGGTTACTTGTATAAACAGTCATCCCACATTTGGGTCTTAGGTTATTTCCAATGATCCTTGCTACAGTCAATAGTACTGGGTAAATATCCTTGTAGATATATCTTCTTCTTTTTTTAAAAAATATATTTTACTGTTTTTTTTACAGAGAGTAAGGGAGAGGGATAGAGAGACAGAAACATCGATGAGAGAGAAACATCAACCAGCTGCCTCCTGCACACTCCCTACTGGGTATGTGCCTGCAACCAAGGTACATGCCCTTGACTGGAATCGAACCTGGGACCCTTGAGTCCATAGGCCGACCCTCTATCCACTGTCAGGGCTTGTAGATACTTCTTTGTGTCCTTTTTCAGTTATATTTATCCCATCACTTAAAAAAAATGTTCAGGTTATTTCCAATATTTTCTTACTACCTTAAATAATATCTGGATAAATATCTTTGTATACACATCTTTGTCTGTTTTTCAATTCTTTCCTAGAAGTGGCCTCACTGGTAACCCATTGGTCAAAGGGCATGTACTGTGTAAAGATTTTGGATACATCCTGCCAAATTACCCTCCAGAAATGTCGTCAGTTTGTACAAACATTACCAGTGAGTGAGGGTTCCCCTTATACCCCCATCTTGCCCACACTGGGGTTTATGGATATTTTAAAAGTTGATGAGGTGGACTCTTGTGGACCAGTGTCAGGCCTGAACCACAGGCAGCAGTTTCTCAGGGAAGTGCATCCTACCTAAGTGGCCAACTTAGAGACAGCCTTCCTCCTCAGGGGGTGACCTATGAAAATACCCCCAATCTGCCTTTGACACTGTTCTCTAGAAAAGGTATCATGGCAGAAGGTGGGTCATTCTGAGTTAACTTAAACATTGTGCAGTAAAGAGTCTCAAAGAAGAGTAACTTCTCCTTTAAAGCAGGCGTGCGGCATGCAGCCTCCTGACCACAGTGCCACGCTGTCCTGGGGGGGATTTATTATGCAATAATGGGGTAAACAGGTCAGTGTACCGAGACCCTTTGAAAGGATTCAGGGCAGGAGATTCACTGGTGGCATTCCTCCAAAGATGGCTTTTAGTCCCACAAATTATATTTAGACACCCGGCAGTAGAAATATGTAGACAAATTGGAGAGAGTTCAGAGAAAAGCAATAAAAATGATGAAGGGAATGGAGGGACTGATTTACGAGGAGAGATTAAAGAAACCAAAAAACCCCCACAAAACCAAAAACCCAAAAAAAACCCCACAGAGCCAGAGCCCAGAAATGACTTCAGGGAACATGATAACAGACAGCAAGAATGTGAAAGGTGGAACCCACCAACATGAGGACATATTTAGCTTAGGACCAAAAACATAAGCGATGGCAGTGAGGTGAAAGGAAAAAGAATCCTACCCAATCACCTTTTCAGGAGTGTCTCTAGCAAGAGATTAGATGTTCTCTGGAAGCATTTAGCACCCGACAGCACTCAGCCAGGACCTGCCCCCCACCCCTCGAAGCAGAAGATTTTAGATCAGAAAATAAGAAAATACACCCGCAGATTAGACCATGCCAAACTCTTCCTGTTGTTGCTCAGGGTGACTGGATACATATACTCTGTGGGATTTCAAAGGTAAAGTAACCCGCCTCATCTCTTTCTCATTCCTGACTTTCCTTTGCTGTATGTTAGCAAGTTGTGACTGAACTCGTACTTCAATCCTGGCTGCCCCTGTGTCTGAAGCTATTGTTAGGAAAGACAATGGGGATAACCCGGGGGGTGTCCTCTGTGCCTGTCTGAAGTACTGAGGGAGGAAGGGGGTGAGGGTGGGGAGAGAGGGAGCAGACAGGCTCAGAGCCCACCTGATTTTGTTCCAGCATTTACCCCAATCACAGAAACATGGGGCTTTGTCTCTCCAAGAATCACACAGGCGAGCAGGTCCCAGGGGAGGTGGGAAAGCATGTGAGGGCCTTTGTGGGGCATATGGTCCTGATTTGGGTCTCCTTGTTCTGCTGTCAGTAATAGAGAGTTAATTTGTTTGGATTTTTTCCAGCCAGTACTCAATTATCATAAAATGGGGAACAGAACACTAAGATCATTGAAACTAACACACACATATACACATGACCCCCCCACCTCCCACACCCATTGTTTAAAGTGTTTTTTGCCCTCCATGACATGGCAACAAGTATCTAATAAGTAGTTATCATGTGCTCCATGCCGGCCCTGGCACTTGAGTAATGCTGAAGCCAGCTTCTGTGTGATGCCCAGAGTCAGTGAGAGGCAGGGGATGTGGCGACAGAAGGTGGGAGGACAAAGAGAGACAGTACTGCCATCTCTTATTAGAGGTGTGATGGGGGAGGAGAGGGGAAGTAGCCCACGAGCCAGTCTTTGTAGCTTTGGCCATAGACAACTATGTGATCCCGGGCCAATGATTTCCCCTAAGTCTCAATGGCTTCATTAGTAAATGCAGAGACAATAATAGTATCTAGCTCATAGGATTTGGAGAGGTTAAGTAAATAAAACATACAACATGCTGAACCAATCTTGTACGAAGTAAGCACTCAATAAATGTGAGCTATAATGGCCCCTCCTTCTTTCTGTGTACACACACACAGCAACTCCTGTCTCAAAGCCCACGGGGTCTACTTGCGCCCACGGTGAGACAGGTAAAGGGAGCTCCACCTCTGAAGGTGTTTAAGCTGCCGGCCACGAATTCCCAGGAGATCCACGAGTTCAGTGAGAAGTTTTAAATTTTTATTTTTATGTTAATATTTAATTAAATTAACTTATTTCTGGAATGAAAAGCTCTTCGTAATTAAAGTATAGTTGACATACATTATTATATTAGTATCCAGTGTTCGACATAATGATTTGGCATTTATACCTTTGTACCTTTATATATATTTATACATTTGTACCTTTCAGAGTGATCATCACAAGGGTCTAGTAACTGACCGTCTGTCACTGTACAAAGTCATTGAGATGTTATTGGATGTTAGCATTTTAATATCTAATGTACTTAACGTTTCTGTATTTAAAAGTACCATCTAATCTGACTTTGGATCATATCTGTGATCCAAAATTTAGTCCACATTTGCATTTTGTTTTCTAACTGTTGATCACAGAGTGACTCCTATAAACTTTCTCTTAAAGTGCAATACTGACTCCACTCCTGTGGGGGAGGGAACTCCTCTGTGGAGAGCTGGTCATTGGTTTGGTGAGTGAACATTGACCTGGCTGACAGCTGATCTACGCTGAGTTGACTCCTCCTGTATATTTCCTGAAGCTTGCAACTACTAGAGATTGACTTTGTGTGCAGTGAGTCTCCCCACCTTTTTTGATGCACTTCCCACCTTTCTGGTGAACTTTCTTCATTTTTCGCTCCAGCGAATCTTCTCCAGATACCTGTTTTGAGGCACCAGAAGTGAATGCCACATCTATTTGTGACTAGGGTTCAAGGTCTGGAGAAGGGGCTGCACACAAACGGATACACTAGACAAGAAATATAAATTTAGGTGCAAAAAAATGGTGGTAGAGTAGACGAACGTGTATGGAGCTTTGCTGCTGGGCAGAGGGAGAGAGAGCAGCTGAGAGTCGCACTGGGAGTGTTTGTTGTCAAGTTAAGAGTCAGTTATCCTCCAGGATAAGATGGGGGACTGCTGGACGGGGCTCTCCCAGCCAGTCAGCCCCACTGCCACGGGGTTTTTGTCTGCCGGAGCCATCAGCAAGAACGCAGAGACTGCGCCATCTTGCAGAGGGAGGTGGATGTCTGCAGTGGTCTGAAAGCTGCAGCTGAATCACTCACCGAACATCTGGGGACCCAGAACACTACTCTCCAATCGGCGCAGACATGCGGCGGACTCAGAGGAGATCCACACGGCACACAGAAAGGTCAGATTTTGCCTGGGATGTGAGGTCTCCTGTCTCACAGAACAGAGAAACGCACACTGTGGGAACCGGGCTGCGGGAAAGCTGCTTCTGGAGAGGTCCTCGGATGTGGAGCAGGGCGTGATCTCTGAGTGTGGAAGCAAACTCTCGGAGCTGTTGACAGAGGGGAGCTCTAGAAAACAACTCATTTTGATTTGAGGCAGAAGGACAGCCTGGGAGTTATTACAGTGTCCCGGCTGCAAAATCCCCACAAACCGGTTTTGAAAACCACAGAGTAGTAGGATCTGAGCACAGCCTACAGAGGTGCTGTGCTTTGTCTCAGAGGTCAATTCCGAAACACTGCCACCCAGTGGATGACGCACAAATTGAGTCTTGCTTAACCACAAACGAATAAAAAGATTAAGATCTCAGTAGTGGAATACAGGGAACTGCAATACCCTCCCTACTGGGAAACAGGAGTGCCAAGCAGAACAATAGTGGAAGTGCATGACCATTCTATTTTTTTCTTTTTCTTTTTTCCCCCTTTTTAAAATTTTTTTATTTTATTTTGTTTTCATTTTTGCATATTTAATTAAAAAACTATTTTTTTCTTTCCTCCTCAATTGATTTCACCTTTTTAATTATTACATTTTTGTTTTCAACTAGCATTATTACTACTACTATTTTACCTTTTTGGAAACAAGTGTCATTTTGTTTTCCTTTTATTTTACTTCGGGATTAGAGTTCTACATTCTATTTTCATCTTTCCTTTAGCATAATTTTACTCCATCTCAAGTCTACCTTTATGCCAACACTCTCCTCCTAACTTTCCCCATTTTGTTGTCTGTTTCTCTTTCCCTTTCCCAACTTTAGATTCTCCCTATTCTTTCTCTTTACCTGGTTAAAATTCCACCCCACTTATATATCTAATTTCAAATGCCCTACCCCAAGTCCATACAAACCTCTCTTTTCTTGTTTCACTATCCAAAAAGTTGTTTTTCTCTATGTCCTTTTGTTGCTGTTTGCCTGAACTGTGATTACATCCATTTTTTTGTACTTTTTTGTGAGATTGTTTTAGATTATTCTACTTGTTTTATTTTGCTTTTTGTTTACTTTGTTTTGGTTTGTTTTTTACCTCTCTTTTCCCTCGCCTCCCTCGATACTAGTTGTTATTTGTAGTTTGTATTAATCTCCAGGTACTGGTTGCTGGCCTTTGTTGGGATTAGTGACTGTTCTATTGGAGTTTTCTCCTGACATCTATATTTTGTTCCCCTTTCTTTTCTCTCTTTTTTTTCTTTCTCTTTTCTTCTTCTCCTTTTTATTTTTTGTTTGTTTGTTTGTTTGTTTATTTATTTTTTCTCCCTCTCCCAATTTGATTTTGACACTTCTTTCCTTTCTTTTTTCCTCATTTTCCTCTTCTTCTTTCTCTACTTATCCCTAATTTGTCTTTCATTGGTGGTCACCTTATTAGTGATTATTAACATTTTGAATACATGCTGTACCCGGTCGTGTTGTAGTTTGTGCCTTTGAATCAACGTAGGAGAGAGAACTACATAACCAGACACCCGGAGAAGAAGGACCATGGGTAGAAGAAGAAACAACCCGCATATGACAGAAAGGCAGGTATCACCAGAAAAGGAAATAAACGAAATAGAAGCAGAAATAAGCCTGCCAGAGAATGAGTTCAGAGAAATTATCATAAGGTGGATGAAAAGAATGGAAGACAAATTCGACAATATGAGTAAGAGCCAAGAGGAAATGAAGAAGAAGCAAGAAGAAATGCAAGAAGAAATGAAAAATGACATCACTGCTATAAAGAACTCAATAGAAAGCATAAAAAGTAGACTAGAAGAAGCAGAGGACTGCATCAGTGAGCTAGAAGACACGGTAGGAAAAAATACTCAAGTACAGCAGCTTCTAGAAAAAAAAAATTAAAGAACAAGAGGAGAGCCTAAGGGAACTTTGGGATAACACACACAAAAAAAGATCATCTGCATAATTGGGGTTCCAGAAAGAATAGAAGCTGAGCAAGGATTAGAGAACCTGTTTGAAGAAATAATGACAGAAAATTTCCCCAATACAATGGTACCTTGAGACACGAGTTTAATTCGTTCTCTAACCTTGAAGCGTGGGAAACTATGAGATGCTTGAGTCACAGTAAACTGGTGGGTCATGTGCAGCCGGCTGATCCACGCGATTAGACCTACCTCAAATGTTGCTCGTATTTCAAAGCAAAAATCGCTTGCTTGACGACTCATATCTCAAAAATCTTGTATGTTAGGGCACTCGTATCTCGAGGTACCACTGTATAGGAAAGAAAAAACCCACTCAAATGCATGAAGCTCACAGTTTCCCAAGCAAAATGAACCCCACAAAACCGACACCAAGGCACATTATAATTAAATTGGCAAACACCAATAACAAAGTAAGAATCTTAAAAGCGGCCAGAGAGAAACAGAAAGTTACATATAAAGGAACCCCCATAAGACTAGCTACTGATTTTTCAACGGAAACTCATCAGGCCAGAAGGGAATGGAATGAAATATACAAAGTCATGCAAAGGGTCTGAATCCAAGAATACTGTACCCTGCAAGGCTTTTAATAAAAATTGAAGGTGAAATCAGAAGCTTCACAGACAAAAAAGGACCAAGAGAATATATTACCCCCAAGCCAGCAATGCAAGAAATGTTAAAGGGTTTGCTGTCATAAAAAGAAATATGAAGCGAGGAAGGAACTCTGGGGTAAAGACTAAAAAATGGCGACAGATAAGTACTTATCAATAATAACTTTAAATGTAAATGGATTAAATGCTCCAATCAAGAGACATAGGGTAACGAATTGGATAAGAAAACATGATCCATATATCTGCTGTCTACCAGAAACCCACCTCAGGAAAAGAGATGCACACAGATTGAAGGTGAAGGGATGGAAGATGGTATTTCAGGCAAATGGAAATGAAAAAAAAAGCTGTGGTTACAATACTTATATCTGACAAATTAGATCTCAAAGTGAAGGACATAATAAGAGATAAAGAAGGCCACCTCATAATACTAAAGGGAACAATCCAACAAGGAGAAATAACTCTGGTAAACATGTACGCACCCAATATAGGAGCACCTAAACATGTAAGAAAACTCCTGGAGTATATTATTGGAGAGATTGATAGCAATACAATCATAGTAGGAGACTTTAATACCCCACTGTCACCACTGGACAAATCCTCTAAACAAAAAATCAGTAAAGAAACATCAATCCCAAATGACTCACTAGACCAGATGGAATTAATTGACATCTTCAGAACATGTCACCCCAAAGCCCCAGAATATACATTCTTCTCCAGTGCACATGGGTCATTTTCAAAGATAGATCATATGTTGGGTCATAAGAAAAGTCTCTTCAAGAAGATAGAAATCATATCAAGCATTTTCTCAGACCACAGTGGCATAAAACTGGAAATCAACTATAATAAAAACAATAGAAAGAAATCAAACACATGGAGACTAAACAGCATGCTATTAAACAACGACTGGGTAACCAGAGAGATCAAGCAAGAAATAAAAAACATCATGGCAACAAATGACAATGACAACACAACAATCCAAAATCTATGAGCCACAGTGAAACCAGTCTTGAGAGGGAAGTTCATAGCCCTACAAGCCTACTGCAAAAAACAGGAAACAATGGTAATAAATCACCTAAACCTACAATTCAAAGAGCTAGAAAGAGAGCAACAAGAAAAGCCCAGTGTAAGCAGAAGGGAGGAAATAGTGAAGATCAGAGTGGAGATAAACAACTTGGAGACCAAAGAAACAATTCAAAAGATCAACTAAAAAAGAGCTGGTTCTTTGAAAGGATAAACAAGATTGATGGACCTCTAGCCAGGCTCACCAAGAAGCAAAGAGAGAAGACCCAAATAAACAAAATCAGAAATGAAAGAAGAAAAATAACAACAGACCCCACCGAAATACAAAGAATTGTTAAAAAATACTATGAACAACTCTATTCCAACAAATTGGACAACCTTCAAGATATGGACATATTCCTAAAAAAATATACCCTTCCAAAACACAATCAGGAAGAATCTAAACATCTCAATCGTTCAATAACTATGGAAGAAATTGAAGCAGTCATCAAAAAGCTTCCAGAAAACAAAAGCCTGGGACCAGACAGCTATACAGGAGAGTTTTACCAAACATTCAAGGAAGAATAAAACCTATCCTCCTCAGACTATTCAAAAATATTCAAGAAGGAACACTTCCAAACACCTTCTATGAAGCCAGCATCACCCTAATACCAAAACCAGATAAAGACAACACAAAGAAAAAGAATTATAGGCCAATATCTCTTATGAACATAGATGCCAAAATCCTCAACAAAATTCTAGCAAATTGGATCCAGCAGTACATCAGAAAGATCATACACCATGACCAAGTAGAATTCATCCCAGGAATGCAGGGATGGTACAATATCCGCAAATCAATAAATGTGATATATCACATAAACAAATTGAGAGATAAAAATCACATAGTCATATCAATTGGTGCAGAAAAAGCTTTTGACAAAATCCAACACTCTTTCTTGATAAAAACTCTCAGCAAAGTGGGAATAGAAGGATCATACCTCAACATCATAAAAGTCATATATGATAAACCCACAGCTAACATCATACTCAATGGGCAAAAACTAAAACCGTTTCCCCTAAGAACAGAAACAAGACAGGGATGCCCACTCTCACCTCTCCCATTCAACATAATCCTGGAAGTATTAGCCATTGTAATTAGACAAGAAGAAATAAAAGTCATCCAAATTGGAAAAGAAGAAGTAAAGCTGTCCTTATTTGTAGATGACATGATACTGTACATAAAAACCCAAAGGATTCCATCCCAAAAGTAATTGACTTAATAAATGAATTCGGCAATATAGCAGGATACAAAATTAATGCCAAGAAATCTGTGGCATTTCTATACACTAATAGTGAAATTACCGAAAGAGAGACTCAAGAAGTAATCCCATTTACCATCGCACCATAAAAATTAAGATACCTAGAAATAAACCTAACTAAAGAGGTCAAAGACTTATATGTTGAAAACTACAGGACACTGAAAAAAGAGATAGAGGAAGATGTTAACAAATGGAAGAGCTTACCATGCTCATGGATTGGGAGAATCAACATCATTAAAATGTCCATACTACCCAAAGCAATCTATAGATTCAATGCACTACCCATTAAAATTCCAACGACATATTTCACAGACTTAGAAAGAATTCTTCATAGATTCATCTGGAACAAAAAAAGACCATGAATAGCCACAGCAATTCTGAGAAAGAAGAATAAAGTGGGTGGGATCTCAGTACCAGATTTCAGGCTATATTACAAAGCAACCACGAAGAGGCTGGAAAGAGGGCAACCTCTATATCATGAGGGCACAATTAGCAGGGGCCAGTTACCTCCCTGGAAGGGCAGTGGCAGAGAGGTTCTGCAGTGAAGGAAATAGCCTGGTACTGGCACAAGAACAGACATATAGACCAATGGAATAGAATAGAGAACTCAGATATACACCCAAACCACTATGCTCAACTAATATTTGACAAAGGAGGCATGAACACTCAATGGAGCCAAGATAGCCTCTTCAATAAATGGTGTTGGGAAAATTGGACAGATACATGCAAAAAAATGAAACTGGACCACCAACTTACACCAAATACAAAAATAAACTCAAAATGGATACAGGACTTAAACATTAGAAGGGAAATCATAAAAATACTAGAGGAATCCCCAGGCAGCAATATCTCAGACATATGCCAAAGGAACTTCTTCACTGATACTGCTCCTAGGGCAATAGAAGTTGAAGAAAATAAACAAATGGGACTACATCAAAATAAAAAGCTTTTGCACAGCAAAAGAAACCATCAACAAAACAATAAGAAAGATCACTGTATGGGAGAACATATTTGCAAATGTTATCACTGATAAAAGTTTAATCTCCAACATCTACAGCCAACTTATACAACTTAATAAAAGGAAGATAAACGATCTAATAAAAAAATGGGCAACGGACCTAATTGGAACTTTTTTGAAAGATGACAGAAGGAAGGCCAAGAGACTCATGAAAACATGTTCAAAGTCACTAATTATCCAAGAGATGCAAATCAAAACGACAATGTGATACCATCTTACACCTGTCAGAATGGCAATCATCAACAAATCAACAAACAGCAAGTTTTGGCAAGGATGTGGAGAACAAGTATCCTTGTGCACTATTGGTGGGAATGCAGATTGGTACAGCCACTATGGAGAACAGTATGGAGTTTCCTCAAAAACTAAAAATGGATCTCCCATTTGACCCAGCAATCCCACCCTTAGGAATTTATCTTAAGAAATTACAAACACCAATCAGAAAAGATTTATGCACCCCTATGTTCATAGCAGCACAATTTACAATACTACAATTTGGAAATAGCCTAGGTGCTTGTCAGCAGATGAGTGGATCAGAAAACTGTGGTACATCTACACAATGGAATTCTATGCTGCCATTAAAAAGAAGGAACTCTTACCATTTGCAGAAACCTGGATGGAACTGGAGATCTTTATGCTTAGTGAAATAAGCCAGTCAATGAAGGAGAAGCACCACATGATCTCACTCATTTGTGGATAATAAAGAACATTGTAAACTGATGAACAAAAGGATAGATACAGAGGCAGTAAAGCATCAAACAGATTGTGAAATTATAGCAGGAAGATTAAAGAGAGGTGGGGTAGATAAGAGATCAATCAAAGGACTTGTATGCATGCATATAAGCATAACCAATGAACATAGATACTGGGGAATTGGGGTATGCCTGGGAGGGAGGGGGAGCAATGGGGAGATATGTATACATGTAACAGAATAAAAAAAATAAAGTAGAATACTAGTCCCCCTGCCTGCACCCCAGCCCCCTGGACAGGAGGGGGTGGGGAAGACAGGAGTGCCTGTGTGGACCATCACAGCAACACCTAAAACAGGGAAATTCTGGAAATAGGTGGCAGCATCAGGTAGTACTTATGTGGAAGATGTGAGTCAGGCTGTGACCGGGAGCCTAAAGGTCATCCCAGATAATTAGAGAATGACTTATGGGAAATTTCTTGCCCTGCCCACCTATAGACCTGCACTCCTCTCCTATAGCACAACACATGCACGGAATGAGGGGGTCTGCGGGGTCTGCAGCCCTGTGGGGGAGACTCGGGGCATTCTCCAATTGGGCAGCCTGGGTTGTATGGCCATGCAGACTCACCCCACTCAGCCACCACGAAGCAAGAGGCTGGAAAGAGGGCAACCTCTGTATCATGAGGGCAGAATCAGCAGGGGCCAGTTACCTCCCTGGAAGGGCAGTGGCAAAGAGGTTCTGCAATGAAGGAAATAGGAAGGTAGCTCACCTGATACTGACACTGGGACGGGGTAAGGCATCTGTATACAGCCTTTGGTATTGGGATTTGGAGCTGGACCTTGTGGTTTGAGGGTAGCTACCTGTCATGTTCCTGCTGTAGCTGGCTGTCCTCACGCACCATAACGCAAGTCTCGATTTCATGAGCTTAGTTACATCTCCTGCAGCCCCTGGTGCAGAAGACACACAAGATGCACTTGGTCCAGCCTCTGGCCCTGCTGGCCCACAGGGTCCGGACAGCCCCTCCTCCTCTCTGGAGAGAACACACGGAAGGGCACGCTCCTTGTTGGCCAAAACGGGGCTAGGAGCGCAGCAGCAGGTGTTGGAGGCAGACCCTGTGGGTTAACCTACCCGAGTCTCAGTTTTCTCATCAGAAAAAGAGGTATAATTGTGTGGACACAAGAAAGGCACTTAGTCCAGGCCTGGCACCTAACATACTGTAGGTATCATTGTAGCTTAAATTCAGAAGTGGATGGAGCAGGATGGGGAAGCTTAGCTTTTGTTCCAGAGAACATGGACTGAAGAACACTTGAGCTGCTCTGCCCTGAAGGCCCTCCTACCTCAGCAGGATGCTCTGACGATTTTTGGAAGATGGACAGCTGTCTCGTGCATCTGGCACAACATGCGGCTGAGGACCGTGCTTCCGGGGCCACGCTCGATTTCCCAGAACTGGCTACGCCAACCTCTCTCCAGCTTAGTTCCGGGGCCTCTGACACAAACCTACCTGGCTGGCCAAAGGATCCCTTTTCATTTCCAGTCTATAGCTTATCCCGGTGAACTTGAATCCTGTAAAGGATAGATTTTAAATATTTGCATAAGGACCACTAATGTAGCTCATAACCTTGGAGACCTTGGACAGTCAGGGTCTAGCTCATCCTGTATCATGCAGGCCTGGCCCCTTCCCTGTTTTGGTCCTCGATTTCTTCATTGACGAATTGCTCAGGAGACTGGACTAAGTGCATCTGGCGTGTCTTCTGCAGGAGATGTAGCTCGTGAAATCGAGACTCGTGGTACGGTGCATGAGGACAGAGAATCACAGCAGGAACATGACGGGTAGGTACCCCCAAACCACAAAGTCCAGCTCCAAGCCCCTTCCATCTAAGGAAGGCACCCTCAGCATTTTCAGCTCATCTATGAATGCATTACAGGGCACCTACTGGGTAGTTTCCGATCTTCTGAAAGGTCTCAGAGCTGACCTCCACATCCTTACAAAGGCAGGTTCGGGAGGCTCTGTTCTTCACACCCCCAGGGACAGGGAGGAAATATTTAATGAGAGGATCATCTCAGCTTTCACATTCATCTTTTCCTTCTGCTGTCTTCTGAGCTTACTCTAAGTTGGTATTCCCATGACACAATGGAGATAAAGGGAGGTGAACACCCCATATACGGTGGTGAGGGGACTCTTAACAGTTGCAGTGAAGGATGAGTTGGATGGAAACGAAGCCGCGGAGGTCTGCCTAGAGAAGGGAGAAGCAGTGAGGAGATGCAGAACAGGGGAGGAAAGACCCCTCCTTGCAGAGCGGCCCCTAGTTGAAGGCTCAGGGCTCGGGGCACCTTTAGGAAAAGGAGAGCAGGTTCAGCAGCGCTGCAGACCGGGAGTGGGGGGGCTGGAAGGGGTGTCAGGAGGGCCAGCCCAGGCCGGTCTCCCCGTTTCCACCCTTGCACTCATTCAAAGCCAGCACAGGGCCAGGGACGTGGTCTGTGATGAGACCCAGCCCCAGGAGGGGTGCTGAGGGGCTCCTAGGAAGCGAGAGGGGACTTCTATTGGGACGCAGATGGCTCTAAGGCCTGAGGCAGAAGAGCAGGAGTTCGATTTTCTTTTTTTCCCCCCAAAATTTTTAAAATATATTTTATTGATTTTTTTTCTTTTTTTTTTACAGAGAGGAAGGGAGAGGGATAGAGAGAAACATCGATCAGCTGCCTCTTGCACAACTCCTACTGGGGATGTGCCCACAACCAAGGTACGTGCCCTTGACGGGAATCGAACCTGGGACCTTTCAGTCCGCAGGCCGATGCTCTATCCACTGAGCCAAACCGGTTTCGGCAAAGGAGCTCAATTTTCCGCAACCGAACTATGGTTTCCTCTGCAATTCGAGGGAGCAGAAAAGCCCGGGGTCCATGCCTGCCCTGTCTTACTAGCTCCTTTAGGGACGCAGACAGGAGGTCTCCAGGGGTAGTAGCCATGAGTCCAGCGCTGGGCGAGGGGAGCCAGTATGTGGACACGGTACTTTCTGACCCATTTTTTTCTGTGAAACCTAAAACTGCTCCAAAATTAAAGCTTATTAGTTAGAGCACACAAAGGAACTACAATGCGAGCTGTGTACCATGGTCCCCCTTCATCCACGAGACGCACTCCATGGTTTCGGTTACCTGTGGTCAACCACGGCTGAAAACATTCCATGGAAAATTCCAGAAACAAACACAATCCCTCCGCTCCCAGGGGCGCAGCGTTCCGAGCCGCGTGAGGAAATCTCGCGAGGCCCGCAACGTCTCGCCCCGGATGTGAATCGCGCCTTTGTCCGGCCTCTCCTCGCGCGGCTGCCGCTCCCGCCCGCCGGGCGCTCAGCAGTTGTCGCCCGGGCCTGTCGGGCGGCGTGAACACCTACAGGTCCGCGGGGCCGGTGGGTTCCACCGTGGAGGTGTCTTCTGTTTTCTCAAGGTCAGGCAGCCCTCATTTTACTCTCACATGGCCCCACGCGCAGGAGCAGCGACGCCGGCAGTGCGGACACACGGAACAGAAGCCGTAAAGTGCTGCCCGTCGGTGGCGAGGCGTAAGTTCCCGACTTAACGCGGCATTTTATCATCTCACAGCACCGCGGCGAGGTGAGTGCGGCACAATGGGTTCTTTTGAGAGAGAAACCACATCCCCATAACTTTTATTACTGTAGTGTCATAACTCCTGTTTTATTAGTGTTGTTAATCTCTTTACCGCGCCTGACGTATAAATTGCACTTTAAGTATGTAAGTGTATATATATGTGTGTGTGTGTGTGTGTGTATGTGTGTGTATATATATATGTGTATGTATGTATGTGTGTGTATATGTATGTGTGTATATATATGTGTGTGTGTGTGTGTATATATATATATATATACATATATATATATGTATATATATATATATATACACACACACACACACATATATATGAAAAAACATAGTCTCTATACAGGCTTCGGCACCGTCTGAGGTTTCCGGCATCCACAGTGGGGAAGGGGGTGTTTTGGAATGTATTCAGGGCAGGGGGTGACTGCAGATCACTTCCAAAGCTACTGACCACAGATCTGTTATTTGCTCCCCTTTTTCATTGTTACTGAATTAAAAATGATTTCATGATAATAAGAAATAGGTTGTCTGCCAAACAAAGAAGAGAGAGGGCAGGGGTAAGGCTGGCCTGGCTCAATAGTCGCGCCCAGGGCAGAGAGAGGAGCCTGGACCGTGCATGACATGTGCTAGACAGTCAGTGTAAAGTGGGTGCGTGAATAAGCGGATGAATGTGTAAGTGCCTCAGTGAGGTGAGTAGTTTTTGATGGGACACATGGGTCTTTTTAATGCTAAACACCCTCAAGTGCAGGCTGTTTCTGGGGACGAACCTTGTCCCCTGCACCCGGCACACAAGCTGCCACCCCGAGTCTACTCCTAGACTTCTTAAAGGACAGATTGTCTCTTTCTCATGGTCCCTGAAAGCAAAGGATCTGGCTTTCTTTCTTTTTTTTTTTTTTGACTTAAGGGTTTTGCTATCAAAACCCTTAAGGAATAGAAACAAATCAGAATTTTTCTCTGAGTTGCTAGAATATTACAAAATTCTTAGTGCCCTGGGCACTTGCACCTGGGTTCTTGTCTTGCACCTGCAGTGGCAACTGGTGACCCTTTGTTCTCCAGGGGTTGGGGTTTTACTTACTAGCACATTACCTTCTTACCATCTAACATTATTTGTCTTCTTTAAAAAAAAATTTTTTTTTAATTAGTTTCAGAGAGGAAGAGAGAGAAGGAGAGATAGGACATCAATGATGACAGAGAATCATCAATCGGCTGCCTCCTGCACACTCCCTACTGGGGATCAAGCCTGCAATCCAGGCATATGCCCTTAACCAGAATCAAATCTGGGACCCTTTAGTCCGCAGACCAGTGAAGGCCATTTGACTGGTTATTTGTCTCATTTTCTCTAGATGTAAACTCCTTGAGAAAATCATGGGGCTTGAAACGGACCCGGCTATAGTGGGTGCTCTGGTTGGAGAATGAATGACTAGAAATCCAAGAGTCGAAGCCAGTTTGGAGCAGAAATTTGAACCTGAGTTGGTGATATTAGCAAACTCAGACACATTTGACAGACAATTGGAAATACGATTATCTAACTTCTTCCTTTATTCAGAAATTGTTATCTATACACGTATAATGTGCCAGCTACCATGTGGAGCTTTAATTATAGGTTTGGTTTTCAGCCTCAGACATCCAAGCCCAGGAATAGAATGTCCAGATTAAGTTCTCAACTTGCTTCTGCTGCCAATTTGCTGTTTGGATTGGACCAAGTTACTTAACCTCTCTGTGTACCAATTAGGTTAGCTGATGTTTCATTGCCTCATAGGGCAGTTGTAAGGATTAATTGGCATTTATAGGGCACTTTTAGATCCAGAGATGAAAGGTGTATTGCTTCTGCCAAATCGCATGATTACAGTAGTGTGGTGAGGATGAAGGATTTAGAGCTTATGAATGACTTTGAAGATGAAAGGAGACTAAGTCTTATTATGTTTTTGTTAGCTCCTGGACAGTACTGACCCGGAGGTTCATGTGCCGCTGAGCTTTCCACACCACTGGGATTCTGTCTCTTTTTCTGGTCCTTCTCAAGAAATTACATTGGCCCCTCAAAATTTTTAATTTGCATGATTTCCAAAAGAAAAATCCAAGGCAGCATCCTGTGCTATAGAATACAACTTCAGTGAGCTTAGAGCTAAGGGAGAAGAAAGAGAGCAAAGAGTAGATTTTTCTCTGACTTTCTCATCCCTGGATTCCTATCCAGTTGTTGTATTGGCATCAAAGAATTCTACTGAAGAATGGAGTGATTCTGTCAACAAAATAAAGTTAAGCAGTAACGAACCCAAAGGGTGGCTTGAGTCATCAATTTGTTTGATGTTAGATTGAGAAATATGATTCAGAGATCAAGTCTCTGAGGACACATTAATACTGCTTCACATGAAAGATAACATATTTAGCAATATCCTGTGTCTTTTAGGAGTTTCCCTCACTTTGGGGGACCCACAAGCTTCACTCCTTCAGGTGTAAAGATTCCACCTGGTACTGCAGAGCCTCCCAGAGCCCCTTCTGGTTTCCAGGATTCTGGAGTCACCATCCCTGGAATGTAGACTAAAGTAGGGCCATACCTTGGAGGAGGGACCTGGGCATGCCAGATCAACATCTTGTGTGGGGTCCAACCTAGATAATTACACTTGAAAGGAGTCCACTTTGTCAACATTTTTCAAAGCCCCCTTGGGACTAAAAATCTGAAGTAGATGTTCATGATATTCACAGAAGAGGATGTGGATATGGTGTAGTACCTAAGGCCTCCTTCCTTCCCACCATTTAAGTGTGGAATCCAAAGTCACTACCCAACTTATCCTACCCAAAGGATAGGCCCACATAGGAGGATGCTTTAATTACAGGTGGTGCCTACTGATTCCCACCTGCTTGGGAGGCTTTGCTGCAGAAGTTGATATGGTGGGCCTGATATAGAAGAACTTGATCCTGGAGGCAACACACCCTGATCTTGGTTAAATTCATAACTCCGTTCAAAAGAAACCTACAAGTCCAGAGCAATATTCGATTTTTTAATTCCAGAAGGGAGGTAAAGCTTATCTTTATCAGCTATTTTCAAAACCTGATTGGAGGACAGAGATAGTTGGCTGGTCTTGAACCTTTCCTGCTTCTCCAAATCACTTAGCACTTAATTTGCTCAAGTCTGAGGGCCTTATTATTTTCTAGAGGCCCAGTACATGAAATTCATGCACAGGTAGGGTCCCTAGGCCTGGCTGGCAATAAAAGCTGATCTGCAGGGCAACTGGTGGATTGATGGCTCTTTCCCCCATCCCCCGCCCCCAACACCCACCTTGGCTGGCCTAGGGCCTGCGGGCTGAGGGGAGCTCCTGCATTGAGTGTCTGCCCCCTGGTGGTCAGTGCTTGTCATGGCAACCAGTTCTGCCAGTCATTCTGCTGTTCAATTTACATATTAGGCTTTTATTATATAGGATTCTTTTATTTAGAATGTACACTAGTTGGTATCAGCCAGGAGGTAGGATGTGATTTCATTAATACATTGCCCTATTCTCTAGAATAGAATGAGGCTTTTGAAAACCACAAAGCATGTACAATTTGCCCTGGCTGGTATGGCTCAGTTGGTTGAGTGTTGTCTGGTGCACTGAAGGGTCATAGGTTTGATTCCTTACTAGGGCACTTGCCTGAGTGGTGGGCTCAATCCCCTTTAGAGCATGTGCAGGAGGCAGTCAATCAATGGTTCTCATCCATGTTTCTTTCTCCCTTTCTCTCATTAATAAATGCATACTTAAAAAAACAAAACAAAGCATATATAACTTAAGTCAACTACAACAAAAATATGAATTCTCCTTGAGATCTGTTTCTGGGAATTCTCATCACTACAAAAATTACTACTGTGTAAAGCTTAAAGGACACATGTAATTCTATGCCCTGCCCAAATTCACAGGCATTTTTGGACAGAAGATTTGTGTTTGAAGGATATGCATCTGAGTGCCAAGGAGAGAAAGCACCGTCTCTAAGTGAGAGTGGATCTTGGAGTTTTCATCTGTTCTTTCAAAGCCTTGTAGTAATTCATAGGTATAATTGAGTTTTCCATTTCTAGATAGTTATATAATAACAAAGTAGTTTGTTCCAAAATTCTGTCCCAGAAATGTCCCATTACTTGGCATTTATTTTCAATGGCACAACTGAACTTTATTGGATTTGGGAAATATTTCCTATTTTCTAGCCAGTGCTTTCTCAAGTCATAAGATTGCTGATGAAAGGTGCTTTGTGAAAACACTGCCTTATTTTAAGAAAATATTATTTCAATTTTATGCTATAACTTTCTGCAGTATTTGCATTAGTATAATGCCTCAGGTATAGCTAGAGTTGCATGGTTTTTAAGTACAGTTTCTATATACACTTATGTTATTTTTTTTACTATTTCTGAAGATTGTCTCCAGTAGCCTTCTATATATCTTGTTTTTGTTGTGTCTGATTCTAAATTTATCCAGAGCCGGCTGTGGTTTGATGAGTTTAAATCACAGGAAGGACGTGTGCCAAATTAAAGGCTTGTTGGTAATTTTTTTTTTATGCTGGGTATTTTTAACCCTCCCCTCTTGCCAAGGAGAAATAGTTTTGTTTTTTTTATAAGAATGTATATTTTAAAATATTTTTTGATGCATGACTTCTGAAGAAGGTTAGGAATGCTGTGATCCAGGAAAGGGCTGGGGGATCATTTGTAAGAGAGCCATAAAAATGATATATTAATACATCAGGCACTAATTTCAAGTAATTTGTTCTCTAGAAAATAAATGCTGCCACATTTCATTTCTCTAAGCCTGCTGTCTCACACAGTTGATACTGTATCTCTGTCTCTCTTATTTCATTACAGGTCCAAGGAGTCACTGGGGGGCGCATTCGGTCTTATAGTTGGTCTTATTTCTTGGTTTTGTTCAAGTTGGACCTCTGCTCAGGAAGCAGTTTCTGAGAAGAGCAGATTTTAGATGTTAACTTAGTTATTCTTGTCAAAGAGCTGTTGTTTAACCAGAGCTCACCTGCTTGACCAGCCCAGGTGTAACATACTGAATATCATTATCTCTATTGGTGAGTTCATAAAAAGTGCTCATGATAACAATCTCCAAAGTTAGCCCTGGCCGGTGTGGCAAGGTTGGAGTGCTGTCCTATGCACCGAAAGGTCTCACGTTCGATTCCCGTTCAGGGCACATACCCAGGTTGTGGATTCAGTTCCCAGTCTGAGTGCATGCAGGAGGCAACTAATTGATGCTTCTCTCTCTCCCTCTCCCTCTTTCTCTAGAATCAGTGAAAAACATATCATTGGGTTAGGATTAAAAAAACATTTCCCAAGTTAGACTTGAGATGAGAAGTGAGGCTTGATGATGAGCCAGCTGAACTCAACATCATTAGAGTTCGAATCTTAATTTTGAGTTGAATTTGACTTGAATAAGATACCAAGGTCCTATAGTTATTTAAATGATAAACACTGTTTTGTGTGGCTGTATATTTTTTCTTGGGAGAATGTGAAAAGGCTTTATGAGATTCCCCCAATGAGCCACAAACCCTGAAAAGCTGGGAACTTGGAACTAGGCACAGGGCTCACACAACTTTCCCACCACTATGCACAAACCGCATTCCCCGCACTGTGCAGACCGAGTCTTCCCTGCAGTGTGCACACACAGCCTTCCCCGCATTGTGCTCAGCATCTGCAATCTCCAGCACAAGGTCCCAGCCAGGGAGGAATATCCGGTCTTGATGAGCACAGTGTGATTGATTGAGAGCTGGAGTGGGACAGCAAGGATCGCATGCTGGAAGTGAGTGTAGTGGGGTTGGGGTGTGGTGGAGACTGGGGAGGGGGTTGTTTTACCCTCTCTCGGGTGAGTTTTTATGCTGCTGTTTATGTATCTCCCGGTGTTCAAATGTCAGCAACTAGTTAAACATTTTGAAGAATGCTGAAGTGACCCCCCAAAAATGCCTGTAAGGCAAATGTGGCCACATTTTTAAATTTGTCACCTTTTTGCTCGAGTAGTGGCTCATACTGAGAGCAAACTCAATGCCCCATTTCCATAACATATATTTAGTGACCACTTCTTTTTATTCTAAATGAAACTCACGGGCAATATCACTAAACACACATGATTTTAAAAAATGAATATGTTGCCTGTACCTATAATATATAGGAGAAGTAACAGGAAAGAAACTTAAAATAAACATGTGCATTTTAACCTGTGAATACTCAGGTGTGGCTGTATTAGAAGTCTAAGCAAAATAAGTCAGACAGAAAAAGTTAGCAACTATATGATTTCACTCATATGTGGGATATAAAACTGAAAGCAACAAGTGAACAAACAAGAAAAACAAAAAATTATGGTGGTTACAGAGGGAAGGGGGGATAGGAAAGGTAAAAGGTATCAATTATATGGTGACAGGGATTTCATTTTGCTGGTGAACACACAATGCAATACACAGTTGAAGTATCTAGAAATGTGCTTTAAATCTATACTAGAATACTTTTATCAACTAGTGTCACCCCCATAAATCAAATTTTTAAAAATGTAAAAATAAATAAATAAAAATGTAAACCCTGTACATTTTTAAAATGTTCCCTAGGGAGCAGGATTGTCACCATTGAAAACTATAGTGCTAGAAGCCTCCATTCATATGAATCCTATCTTGCTTTCTTAAACTTATTATTTT
>PVJN01034304.1:0-22862 GCA_004026805.1 Lasiurus borealis | reverse complement strand
TAGGACTTTTTCCCTTTAGGACAGCGGTTCTCAACCTGTGGGTCACGACCCCTTTGGGGGTCAAACGACACTTTCTCAGGGGTCGCCTAAGACCATCGGAAAACACAGGTATTTACATTATGATTCATAACAATAGCAAAATTACAGTTATGAAGGATGGCTGGGGGTCACCACAACATGAGGAACTGCATTAAAGGGTCGCGGCATTAGAAAGGTTGAGAACCACTGCTTTAGAGGATTGAATGACCCACATCTTGAAATAGGATTTAGGCCTCTTCATACCAAGAGTGAAACAAAATCAAGTCAATATGCTTCCTGCTAATGTAAGTGTCACCTACAGTGGATGTTTTTAAGTTCCTCTAGAGTTGGATGAAAACAGCTTTAGGGACTGGGTGGTAACTGGGCTTACACTGTCCCCATGGGAACAGTCAGTGGTGTGTTTACATTGTGTATAAGCAGGGATTTGGGTGGCAGTCGGTTACTTACGCCAAGCTATTTTCTTTGCCATGAAAGGTGTAAAACAGGTGTGGTAATTAAGCTGGAAACTGGTGTGAGTTAAACGTGTATAGCTGAAGTCATCAGGATGAACTAAGCCTTTTGTTCGTGGCAGGACTGTTACTTGGAGGGACCCCATCCCTTTGAGGACTCAGGCCACGCGTTCGTCTTTGATTTTTTAATATCTATATAAAAAATAACGAGCGATTTACAGATCTCTTTCTCTAATCGGAACCTCAGGTGTGTATGTATATATATAAAGGTACTGTACAATATATAAACATTTACAACCAGCACGTCCATATGTTGCTTAGCATTCCAAGGCCACATTCTAAGTCGGAATATAGTCGATACAGCGACAGGGATGACTGAGGAAAGAGAGCCACGTCAGACTGACAACACGTGACATCCGCGTCATGTCACAGCTAACAGTAAAAATAGGATTTTTTTTTTTCACTAATGGTGGGCCGGAGGGAAAATCTGAGCATTTACCGGGCCTTCTACCGGCGCGCTGTCCGGTGGGACAGGACGGGGTGCAGGAGAGAGTCTCACCGTCCGACGCCGAGAGGGATGAACCCGAGCGACAGACAGTGCGTTCACATCCTCCCCCGGGGCTCCAGGAGGCGAGGCTCCTCTGGTGCCAGCTGCTGCTGCAGGCGGCTTTGGGGCTGAAAGACACGGCTCTGGGGGTGCAGCCCGGGACCGCGGGTCCGCACGGGCGAAGCGAGGTGCGGGCTCCCTGCCTGGAGTGGAGCGAGGACGGCCCAGCGGCCTGCCTGTCCCCTGTGCGGGGCGGAGGTCGGCAGCTTCCCTGCAGCTGCTTGCAGGACTGAGTCCCCCTCATCCCCCCCCCCCAGTCTGAGTCCTGTTGTGATGCTGCAATCTGGATGAACCGTCCACCACGGAGCAGGTACGACCCCCAGAGCCGGAACTGGAAGCCTGGTGGTCTGTCTTCGGCCAGGAGCACCGGCAGGGACTCGGAGCTCGGTGCACATGCAGCATGCGAGGGGGCCACTGCCAGCCGGAGCCGCCTTCGCGCCAGGAGGAGGAGAGGAGACGGACGGGAGCCCGCGGCGACCTGGGCACGGACCCACGTGAGTGGTGGCCACACTGGTCCTGTCACACATGAGGGCGAGGCGGGCGCGGCCGAGGGCAGGGCACCCGTGGAGCCCAGCGTGCTGGGTGCGAGCGTGCCTGGGAGGAGGGCTCTCGGAGGGCACCGCTCCCGGATCACAGGTCACAGGCGTCTGTCGGCCAGGCCCGTGGAGCCCGGGGCTTTGCCGGCGCTCGGCACCTTCCAGGGCCCCGGCGTGATGGGCGCCCGCCGTCCCGGGGAGCCCCGGGCGCCGTCAGCCGCCTCCTTCCCGCCGCCGCCTTCGGGGTCCGGCTTGGGCCTCTTTTCCCACGTGTCTGCCGCGGGGGCCGGCTGCGGGGACGGCAGCGCCCGCTCCTCCGTCCTCTTGGCTTTCTTCTCCGGCGAGCGCGGCCTGCTGTGCCCGGCCTGGCTGGGCTTCGCCTCGGTCCGGAGCCCCACGGTGGCCCCCGCCGGGTCCCTGCCGCCCTCCGTCCGCCGCGGCTGCTTCCTGGGGCTCGCGGAGCGCCCCCTGCCGTCCGCCCGGGCGCTGCCGCTGGGCCCCCGCGGGCGCTCCCCTCTCCCGGGGCTGCGGGACCGCTCCCGGGGCCGCCCCTGCCGCTCGCTTTTGGGGGGACGCGGCACGGTGTCGGCGTGGTCCTCCGCCAGGCGCCGGGCGGGCTTGCGAGGGCTGGCGGACCGACCCCGGGGGGCCGCCCCGCTCCCTGCTCTCCGGGGGTTCGAGTCGCTGTCCTTCCTTGCAGGCGCGGGGTCCCGGGCGTCCGCCTTCTCCCGAGGCCGCGCTCGCCCCGGGGGAGCGTCTTCGGTGCCCGCGGTGCCCGGCTCTCCCAGCGCGGAGGCGGCGCGCGAGGGCGGCTGCTCGTCGTAGATGACGCGGGGAGGCAGAGGGTGCGCGGCGTCCCGGTCGCCTGGGGAGACGGTGAGGGGGGCACGGTTAGAGGCCAGCTTTGCACTCTGACAGCCTGTGGGCAGCGGATAACCGGTCTGAGTGAGCTCCGTAAGGGCAGGCGCACACACAGCTGTGTCTGTGCATCCGGGGAGGGGCTTTCAGTGACAGCGAACAGCAGCCTCCACTTTATTCCAGGGGCCGAGGTGGTGAAGCCCGGTGCAAACTTTAAAAAAAAATCAGGCCCAAGCACCTGGCCCAAGAGGGACGGGCTAACCTCGCTGCCACCCGGGGAGACGGCCTGCGCCGGGCTCACGCACTAGGAGGAGGAGAGCGCACGGGGGTTGGGACCTGGGCAAAGGGCGTTACATGTGACAACTCCGCGGAGAAAGCTAAGAGGACACGGGAGAGTACGGGAGAGCGCTGGGAAGCAGATGTATTTCAGCACCGTTTTCCATTACAGAGGAGAAAGGAAGAAGAAAAATAAAAAAGAGACGGAAGTGGCGGACAAGACATGCAGATTTACCAAGTCTTTTTAAGGAAAGACCGAGAAAAGCCCTGAAAGCCTTAGTGCTGCTCAGGTTTCACGTGGGAGCACAGACCGGGAGGAGCCACACCTGAAGGAGGAAGAGAGAGAGCCTAGGACCCGGGCCCGCGGCACGGGTGGCACAGCTGGCACAGACGGCGGCGGCGAGAGGTGAGGCAGGCGGGGACGGGGAGAGGGACTAGGCTGGGCGCCTCCTTTCTGGGCAGCACACGCTCCCAAGGCCCACTGCCCTCTCAGTGGTGCCCGGCGGGAGCCCGAGGAGCGGGCAGGACCCCCGGCACACAGGCCAGCCCCAGAGGCTGCGGAGGCCTTTCCTGGCACCTAAACCACGGGCCTCGCACAGCCGGTTCCGCACAGGCGCATTTCTACTTTTTTTTTTTTATTGAAATTAGCGTTCCCCGTTTTCCATTCGGGCCACAATCCTGCCCGGAGCCCCCCGTTTTGCAAAACTAGTTATAGCGAAGGAGCGCCGTGCGCTGTGGCTCGCAGTGGCTGATTGGGGCGTTACTGGGACTCAGCGGTGCAATACCCCTCCCAGTGCATGCTCCTCCTGCTGACACCCCCCCCCTCCTCTCAGCTTTGCAGGCGCCCCCCGCTCACCGTGGTCAGGGATGAGGCCCGTCCCCGGCCTCAGCAGCAGCAGCACCTTGTTGCCGCCGGCCTGGATGAGCTCGATGGCGCGGGTGTGCGTGATGCCCTGCGTGGGCTCCCCGTTGATCTCCACGATCTGGTCCCCGACCTGCACAGGGAGCAACGCGGCAGCCGCTCAGCCCTGCCCCGCACCCCTTCCACCGGTAAGACCTGCCGCCTGCGAGTGGCGCCCGCTCGCCTTGCGGAGGGACGAGGACGGTCTAGCTTTGCAGGACTAGGAGCAGGAAGCAAATGAAATACTCACAGATGAAAGCGGAAACTCACCCGGGAGGACAGACTCCTCTGAAGGCTGATTTAAACCCAGTAACCGACTCATATGTCATCGCTGTCGTTGTAAAATGACTTCCCTAACACAGCGGTCGCCAGCCTTTCGGACCGCCGCCCTCACAGACTAGGGACTAGAGCAGCGGTTCTCAACCTGTGGGTCGAGACCCATTTGGGGGTCAAATGACCCTTTGATAGGGGTCGCCTAAGAGCATCAGAAAATACAGGTATTTACATTACGATTCATTAACAGTAGCAAAATTACAGTTATGAAGTAGCAACGAAAATTATGAGTGGGGGTCACCACCACATGAGGAGCTGTATGCAAGGGCCTCGGCCTTAGGAAGGTTGAGAACCGCTGGTCTAGAGTAAGCTGTCTCGGGACCTCTGCTCTTTCCCTGAAATGTCCGCTGTTTTTCAGAGGAAAAACACGGACAAGTGTAACTTTTGCAAAGGGCCTGATTAGAAAGGATGAGGGTGGGGCTTTGATTCCAGATCGGAAACTACATTTCAAGGTGGACTGGCTTCAACACGAGGGGGAATGTATATGTGAAATGTATTTTGTTTCTGCTATCCTTGATTTCATTTTTTCCCCTCATAAGTATACAACAAAGCGCTCCCTAGATGACTTGAAATTTTTTAGGTCGTGCTATCCCCAGTTAACTGGAATTCGAGTCATTTCTAAGGCACTGTCTATTTTCGGGCTTTCCCTAGAAGTCCGAAGGGCAAAATTTCAAGTTATCTACGGAGCGTTTTGTGGTGTGCTTGTGACAGCGATTCAGACGATCTGCCCAAGCTTGCTAACCACCCCGAGCAGCAGCGTGGAGGCTGAGACAGCCATCCCCGCAGGCCGGAGGGACCCTCTGTCCACCTCCTTACCTCCCTCTCCGAGAGGTGGGGACCAGATCAGTGCGCACCTCCTGGGGGCGCTGGGAGGGCTTGAAGGGATAGAACACGATTACCAACCAAGCATAGATGTCTGTTAGTGCCAAGTTATCTATTTTCAGGCTTTCCAGAAAAGTCCTAAGGGCACCAGTATGAATTCGAGTTAACTGTAGATAGCACCATGTAAAAAAAAAAAATGAAATCAAGGATGTCAGAAACAAGATCTATAGGTTTCACACAGAAAGTGGGAAGGGAATCTATTTAAAAACAAGGTAACCGATGTTTAAAAAGCCCAGATTCCCCTAAGTGGCCAAAGAAGAAACACTTTCCTGAGGAAATAGACGACAAGTTAGCACGGGACATACAGTCCCGCTGGCCGCTAGAGGAGAGCGCGTGCGCGCAGACAGCATGTGAACGTGCTCTGGGCACAACTCAGAAAACACGACTGAGGTTACAGTGAAGTTCAATCTCATTCTGGGGCTTAAATTCACGGTCCAAACCTGTGTCCTTACTGTTCCAGCCAACAGGTCAATTATAATAGAAGCTGTAACTGAACCCACTTGCCACCAGGTGTCACTGCTGTTTAACTTGAAGCCAAGCAGCTCAGCTTTCTGGGGGGCCCAGCCCAGCACGGGGCACTGAGACGGGGAGATGCAGACACCCCTGTACAGCGCGGCCACTTTACAACCTCACCAGGGGAGGAGAATACATCGTTTGGCGAATGAAACAGATTCAGGTTTGTATGACCGAAAAATAACACTGTGGGAGGACAGAGAAAAATGAGAATAACAGAACGGGAAGGAGCAGGGAGAAAGAAAAATGCGGCTCTTTCAGAAAACACTCTTTTTAAGGCAATCTCGCAGTTTTTAAAACATGCACTAAAAATGTTACAAAATCGTATTTCCAACAGCTGTTCACATGATCATCTCAGAATGTGTCAAGAGCCCACATGCCTCCCACAGGCCTCAGCAGGCCAGACCTGGTCCCTCTGCAGCCTCAGGTGACCTCTGCACGGGACCGAGGGCAACCCCCCCCGCCCCCCAGCTGTGAGACTCTCGCTCACACAGCGGCCTGGAGGTGGCGGTCCTGGTCCTCTCTGACTCTGTGCCCCGTTAAACACTGCCATCGTTCCTCACAGCTCTGCCTGGAACCCACATTGTAAGCGGATCTGAGGACCCGCCTGAGACCCACCGACACTATCAACAGCTCCCCATGTTCCGGTTTGAGCGAGTTACACCGTTTGCTTCGTACAACCCAGCCCGGCCTGCCTGCCAGCAACCAGACCCAGGAACCAATCTTACACAGTAAGGACCATCCTCTCACTAGCGACAAGCGCTATCTGTCCGTCCATCCCAGCGGTTCTCAACCTGTGGGTCGCGACCCCTTTGGGGGTCCAACAACACTTTCACAGGGGTCGCCTAAGACCATTGAAAAACACAGATACGATTCATAACAGTTGCAAAATTACAGTTACGAAGTAGCAACAAAAAAATTTATGGTTGGGGGTCACCACCACATGAGGAACTGTATTAAAGGGTCGTGGCATTAGAAAGGTTGAGAACCGCTGGTCCATCCTATTTTTCCAGCAAATACCATGGAGCCCCCGCCAGGAATGCTCCAGGCACCGAGGACGCGGGAGCAACAGAGCGGGAACCGGCAGGCCCTCGCCTCCCAGGTTTGAGTGATGCAGATCTCGCTGCTCAGACGCGGGGGCCGCCCCCCCCCGTACCCCCTCTTGGCAGCAACTGCCCCCGGGTGAGAGCGGCGGCCACTTACGTGAATCCTGCCGTCCCTGAGGGCGGGCCCGTCCTCGGCCAGGCGCAGGATGAAGAGCCCCATGTTGTACTCCTTCCCGCCGCGGAGGCTGAAGCCGAAGCCCCGGGGGCCGCGCTCCAGCTCCACCGGGTAGCAGCCCAGGCCCTGGGGGAGGAAGGGGGGACAGGCTGCAGGGGCCGCTCGCTCTGGGGCCCGCGGAAGCGCTAGCCCCCGGCTGGGGCCCAGGATCCACCCTGGGCACGCACCGCGATGGCGCGAGGAAGGGGCGGACGCTGCGGACCCGGGGCTCTGCAGCCTTTAGCAATGCAGCCGAGATCGGGGTGGGGGGTTGAGGGGGACTCTGGGTCTCTACTGCTTGGTCACTCAGAGGATTTTGGGGATGTGCTTCCTTTAGGTCGATTTTAACGAAAGAAGAGAGAAACCCACAGCTCCTCTGAGGAAGTTCCCAGTACCGAACCAGGGTTTGATTGGTCCACCCGCTGGTCGCCTTTCCCGTCCCCTCCCTCCTCTCCCGGAGGCACGTGGAATGCCAGCCTCACAGTAGGTCCTCAGCAGGGACAGACTTGAATAAATGTGTCTGATTGGCAATAAAAAGTCTCACCCTCTGTGTGCACGGGTGGGGGGTGGGGGGGAATCTCACCTGGGCATGCCGGCCGCCCCCAGCTGCGGTCCCCGCCGTGTCCGGCTGCGTCAGGTGCTTGTGCTCCGCCCACAAGTGTCGGTAAGGAGCGTCTTTGCCGGGCTCGCTGCGGAGAGAAGCCCCGGCCCTGGCTGAGCAAACGGAACCGCTGCCAGCAACAGCGGCTTCTCCTCCAAGCCGGGCCTGGCCGCCCGCCCCGGGCACTGGCACAGCCGCACGGAGGTGCTGGGCAGAGACCCGTCTGCCCGCAGCATCCTGTCCGCATGGCCAGGTGGCCGGGCAGTTCCACCAAAGGAACGGCACAGGGCAACCACCTGCGGCACAAGAGCCGACCTCGCCACCGCCAGAGGCTCTGCGAGCGCCCACCCCGGAGAGCTGCGCCCCATCTCTAGCAACCCAGTGTTGGGGGCCAGTGTTTCCCGCGAAGAGGAAATAGACAGAAGTGTTGCTCTGCTCTGGTTGCTAGGAGACAGCAGTGTCTGTGGGGCTGGGTCTTCCCCCCCAAACCAGGGCCCAGTGGGGCCGCGGCTTCCTGGGTCCCCGCGTGTCTGGGTGATGGAGCATGGGGCTGTGCTGGGGATGGAGGAGGGGGGAGGCAGCCAGGAAGGACCTGCAGGTGGAAGATGCACGTTCTCATGCTGACCTCCAGCGGCTCCTCACTGGGGGGGAGGGGGGGAGTGTGCGGGGGGGAGTGGGGGTGGTGGGTGTGGAGGAGAGCAGCGCCTCACCTATCTCCGGGCACGGGGTTGGCCTGCGCCTGTCCCAGGGGCCGGTGCTGCAGGGCTGGGCTCTGCCTGGCCGAGTTTGTTCCGGACGGTGGACCATGATGCTCTGTTCAAAGGAGAGAAAAAACAAACAGAACTAAGCATTTGCACCCCAAAAGGTGGAGGCCGAGTGGATCGGTGAGTGCGGGTCAGTAACACACGGGGCCCCTGTCCCGCCGCCCAGCCGTCGGGGGGACCGTGGCCGCCGGCCCCGCCGGCAGAGTCTCGTTTACGTTGGAGAACGAGTCCCTTCTTCCTCCACACACTCCCCCTCTGCCACCCGACGGGGGTCCGCACAGCGCGAGAGGCAGCAAGGAGCCCACCCGGCCCCGCCGGCGAGGACAGGCTCCAGGGACCGCCCTGAGCCTGTTCCTCTGTGGGTGCCGGTGCGCACCCCCACCTAAACCCTGCAGGACGGGGCAGGTCTGCGAAGGCCCCACGCACCTCCGGCTGCACCCCTTGCCCGGGAGCAGTTCTCTGGCCTGACCCCCAACTTCCCCCACACAGTCACCCCTCGAGTTGACGCCTGCTGGGAAGACAGAGGCGGGCAGGTCTCTCTGAGGGCATGGAGGGAGGTGAGGGAAAGGCGCCCGTCCCTGCAGCGGGGGCAGCAGCTCCAGCTGAGTTGCCCTGAAGGCAGAGGTGGCACCGAGCTCAGCAGCTGGAGCCGGACACAGTGCTGGGCCAGGGCCGGACGGAGACGCTGGACTCGGGGTTCTAAAGCGGAGGAAGCTCTCTCATGCTTTATCCTGTCCCGACACCCAGCACAGGAGGTGCAAGTACCAGGGGGAGGAGGACCCTGACTCGGAGCAGGGCTGATGGGGCTGAGCCCCGAGCCCGTCACCTGGACCTCGGAGGGTGTCCACCCAGGACCCAGGACGGACAGGAGGTTTGTGGTAGGGTCTCCCTCCCCCCAACCGGTGGGCAGAGCTAGGACGTCTGCTGCCGGGACATCCCCGAGACATTCAACCAACGGTCAGCGCGTGCCCGGTGCCGGGGGCCCAACCCCTTCCTGCTCCCCCACAGGCCTGGTCGCTGCGGACACAGTACTGGCCTCTCCTCCTCTGATCCTGGTTTTCCTACCTTCTCCGCAATAAACCTCCTCCGTAGACACTCCTTGGTCTCTGAGCCCCGTTTCCTGCGCCCCGAACCCTACAGTTTGGGTACCTCCTCGGAGGGAAACGTGTGGCAGTGGGGCCGCAGGAAGAGGACGGACGGGGTGGGAGGGTTTGGGGGAACGGACAGGAATGCGCACTGCAGTGCAAACCTAACATGGAGGCTGACCCTCGCTCCGCTGTGTCAGGCTTCTCCTCGGGCTTTGCGCCGTGGGGAAATGAGATGAGCACCGTGCAATTCTTTAAGAATAGACGGCGCTCCTCAAAACGCTTACCAAGGGGGAATTCCTGACCAGACGCAGCTTTCCAGCAAAGCGAGGCACTGAGTGTGTCTCACCCCCATTGGCTGGCCATTCCCACCCACTCCCTGCCCCCCTCACCCGGTGGCCGTCCAGCGGAGCCTGAGGAAGCCGGCTCCCGGCTCCCAGGAGGCAGCTCGGCCTGGGCCTGAGCTCCTCAGAGGGCTTTCTCTCAGCAGACCTCAGACTTATGTAAAAGGACAGGCGGTCGGAAAAGCCTATCCATCTCTCGTGCTGCTGGCTGCTTACTTCCCCGGCACACACAGGGCCTCCCCTCACTGGCCGGAGCCACTGCTGTCTTTAGCGACTGACACTTTATAATAAACTTTTTAACCCACTAAATGGAAAAGGCTGTCCAGCCACTGTGGCTCAGTGGTTGAGCGTTGACCTATGAACCAGAAGGTCATGGTTCGATTCCCGGACAGGGCACATGCCTGGGTTGCGAGCTCGATCCCCAGTGTAGGGCATGCAGGAGGCAGCCGATCAATGATTCTCTCTCATCATTAATGTTTCCATCTCTCACTCCCTCTCCCTTCCCCTCTGAAATATCTATATATCTATACCTATATCTATATCTATATCTATATCTATATCTATATCTATATATCTCTCTCTATAAAAGCCTAATATGCAAAGTGTCCCCTTAGGAGTTCAACCAATTGGGATTCGATGCCTCGCTATGACATGCACTGACCACCAGGGGGCGGCACAGAACAAAGAAAGGCCCCAGCCAGCAGCCACTAGGGACCCTACCTGTGCACGAATTCCATGCACTGGGCCTCTAGTATATAAAACTGAAGAGGCAAAAAATAAGACTCCAGGGCACATCAGAGGGAGCCAGGCCTGCAGGCCCTGGGCCCCTTGGGGCATCTAGGTCTGCTGCCTCGGGTCGACGGCTCCCTTACCTTCCTCGGCGATGACCGTCAGCGTGACAGTGACGCCCGCATCCTTGATCAGCTGGACGATGCTGTCGTGGGACAGGTCGACGATGGACTGCCCGTTCACTGCCGAGATGTGGTCTCCCACCTTCAGCTTCCCACAGCGGTCCGCGGGGCTTCCTTCTATGACTCGGCCGATTTTGTGAGGAATAACTGTAAGAAGAACATCCCCGGGGTTTCAGTCATGTAAATACCTGTCAGTGTTACACTTACCACATCATTTAAAAATTCAACCCAACAGCAGATGCTTGAAAAAATACAGCAAAACAGCACCGCATGGGAGCCTCCTATCCAAATGCAGCTATTTCCGTATCTACCACCTTCCCCTTCTTGCCCACATGCACTCTCTCTTTAAAAAAATATTTTTATTGCTTTCTGAGAGGGAGAGAGAGGAGACATCCATGCTGAGAGAGAATCATCCATCGGCTGCCTCCTGCACACCCCTACTAGTGATTAAGCCCCAAATCTGGGCATGTGTCCTGACCGGGAATTGAACCGTGACCTCCTGGTTCTTAGGTCAATGCTCAAGCACTGAGCCACGCAGTGGCTACATGCATCCTCTTCGCATAGCTGCAGCCACAGCACCCCAACCTCTGCTATTTTCCATTCACATAAACCTCCCCCCAAGCCCTCTGCACAGACCCGGGCGGTGCTAGAGGAACACCCGCTCACAGGCTGAAGGCTTTCCTAACCAACTATTGGGACACTTCACTGTCACTGATGGGGCATCTGCACTAGACCCAGAGATTCCTCCCCAGGTCTCTGTGAACACCCTTCCCGGGGCCTGTGCCCCCGCAGGCTCCTGGGCCTGCTGACTGCTGCCTGTTGGGAAAAGGGACAAGTGATATTTTTAAGTGGCACCGAGATGACGTTTAATTCCCACAGTCAGTGGGCTCCTTGCTAAGTATTTCTGAGTCTGATTTGGTGCCTATTAGAGTCATTTTACTTTAAAAAAAAAGTTATATATATATATTGATTTCAGAGAGGAAGGGAGAGGGAGAGAGAGAGATAGAAACATCAATGATGAAAAAGAATCATTGATTGGCTGCCTCCTGCATGCCACCTGCTGGGGACCAAGGCCACAACCCAAGCATGTGCCCTTGACTGGAATTGAACCTGGGACTCTTCAGTCCCCAGGCTGACGCTCTATCCACTGAGCAAGATCAGCCAGGGCGAGGCGAGGAGAGACCTTCTAACAGGCCTTCCCTTGGGACTGGAAGTGAAGGAAGTTGCCGTCTCCATGGACGGACAGGTGGATGGGCGGACGCTGCTGCTCCTCAGCCCTCCCGGGTTCCCAGTGCGGGATCCCATCCGAAGGCCCAGGAAGTCGCTGTGGGGACGAGCGCCTTTGGGCTCTGAACGGTCTCAAGCCCTGGCAGCGCGTTTTCCCGACGGACAGGCCGGGAGGGAAGTGGCAGGAGCCCGGGCCTCGCCTGGGCCAGCTGGAGCCCCACTAATGCACACCGTGGCCTGTGGGAGACACGGGCTGGCCCCCAGGTGCCTCCCTAAATCCACCTCTCAGCTCTTCTCCTCCCAGAAAGTGCCTCGGGCAGAGGGCGCCCTCCCGATCCCGGGGGAAGAAAACGACCCGGCCCTTCAGCCCCTGCCCGAGAGGGTGGCTCGAACCCGGGCAAGCTTCAGCCAGAATTCCTCAGGGTCCCAGGGCTCCCTCTCTCAGCAGGCAGAGCTGAGGACCGGGCCTCCTGGACGAGGGACAGTACATGCAGTTCTTGGATTGTCCTCCTCTTGGCGCAGACGGCGATGCCACCAAGCCGGTTAGAAACAGCGGGGAGACCGGTAGAAAGATGGCTTCGGAACACGCCCAGAAAGGACCGGGACTTTCCAGGTCACCCCTCGGCGCACACACAGCTAAGGCACAGTCTGCCAGCCTGCTCTGGCTGTTCTGGTACCCTGTTTCCCTGGAAATAAGACCTACTTCCAGTTTTGCCTCTCACTGCAATATAAGGCATCTCCCCGAAAATAAGACGTCCCCAATAATAAGGCCTCCGCCCGAACGTAAGGCCTCCCCAGAATAGAAGACACCCCCAAAGCTACCGTCAGGCGTCTGATTCCTGCTTTAGAGAGACCTTGCCCTGCCTGAACAGCTCCGGCTGCACTGCGGCCCATCAGGGAGCTGGTTTGTGATGACAACGACTACCGTCCCGTAGACAGGTCAGACATTTCCTTTTTTTTTTTTTTTGTTCAACAATAAATGTGCACTGTATTCTTCTTCATGGAAAAATAAGACATCCCCTGAAAATAAGACCTAGCGCATCTTTGGGAGCAAAAATTAATATAAGACTCCATCTTATTTTTGGGGAAACAGGGTAGGAACGTCTACGGATGTTTGCCGTCAAGTCTGTTCAACCACCTTCCTTCGACTCCGACCTCCGCCCGTCTCGCCGAAGGACCCTCCAACCCTCTCATCTCAGGAAGGGCCCGGGCAGGAGCTGGCAACGCCTCTTCCAAGGGAACCCTTCGCAGCCAGAACCGGAAAGTCTCAGGTAAGAGAGAGAGACACGAACGCCGCTGAGGTCCTGGCAGAGCCAGAGCCAGCCTGTCCTTTTCAGGAGTCTTTTCTCGAACTCATCTAGCACCGATGCCGGCTGGGCCCGCCAACGAGGTGCTGGGCCTGTGCCACAATCTCCAAAAGAGCCACCGGTAGGGGACTGTAGACTTTGACAACTGGCGGGAGAGGTGCCCCTGGGAACTTTCCGTGGGACAAGTGTCGGGAGGAAAAGATAATCCAGACTGAGCTGGAAACCGATCTAGACCCGCACCGCCAGGCCCAGACAGACAGACCTCTGCTGACAGGCAGGCCCCCTCCCTGTGCTCTAGTGCGAACTCTTCTCGAACCAAACCCTCTCTGGCTCGCAGGGCCTGGCCCTGGCTCTGTCTCTGCGTGACGGCTCCTCGTCCCCCTCAGCAGGAGATGCGTGGGGGGTGGGGGGAAGGGGGGTTTGAGGAGGCTGCTCGCAGCTCGGCGGCTTGGGAGCCCGTTAACGAGCACGTCGGCGAGGTGATCAGTTCTGGTTTCGCACCGAGTCCTGCAAATCCCGAGCACTTGATGGAAGATGCCGTGCCAAGCCGAAGCCTGATTTACGATTCCGGGCTGATAATTAATGAGCTGCAAACACTCATTTCCTGCCACACATTAGCTGCTGCCGCAGCCTTACATTTTAATTGAGCTTTCTTTCCCATCTCATTACTCAAGTATTAATAAACTTCTCTGGGTTTCTTTTCAAGAAAGATCAAGAGACAGTGACAAACAAGTCCCCAAATGCCGGGGGCAATGGTGGCGGTGGCGGCGGCGGCTACTGGCGAGCTCGGACCCAGGCCCCGGGCCTCTGGGCTGAAGCCCCTTTAACCCCCAAACCGAGAGAGACGAGCAGCACCCACCGTCCTCCCCCCAGAGGAGCCTGGAGCTCTCGGAGGGGACGCACCCGCCCAGATCTGAAGCTGTCACAGCCTCCGGCCTGGCCCGCACCCACGTTCACCACCAGCTCACAGAGACCGGGGGCACGCGAAACTCCCAAAACGCCAAGAGACAACTCAAGCCGAGTATAAAATAGCTAAAAACTCTGAGTGTAAGCCGATACCACACCCACAAAGGAGAATATACTGAATATGTAAAATCTGACAGCGTGATAGACGTCTGTACTACAATCACGACGCGAGTGTCAAGCGTGTGGCTCGGTTTTCCGGGGAACACGGACCCCGCCCGGATTCTGACGGCCCGGGAAAAGGGATGGCCTCGATAGCACACAAGAAGTGCGTGGCATCTGTCAGACCGAGGCACACACTCCTGCCGTCCGGGGGGGTCTGGAAGGCGGGGTTACAGGGTGCCCTCTGCCGCGGCGATCTGTGTTTGGAAATCCCGATTCCCCACGACATCGCGGAAGAGGCCCCTGAAAAAAGCCGCTTTCTTCCCGCTTTCTGAATCAGGCCACCTAATCCTCCTCGCAGCACCGGAGACAGTGCCAGTTCCCGGCGTTGCCATAGCAACTGCTTATGGAAAATGGAAAGCGGGAGCAGCGAGCGGCGGCCTGACACGGGAGCCATAACTCATGGTGTCACCGGCCTCCTCCCTCGGGCCTTCCTCCGAGCCCGGTCCCTGCCCGTGAGGTGGGCTCCCGCCAAGTGCCGGCTTTTGTCCCCCGGATCTTGGTGACCACATCTCATCTGAAAGGATCTCACGAGCCACGACATGAATCCACACGCAAAGGCACGAGGCGGCTGTCATGTGGCCGGAGATGCTTTCCCTCGGGGGGACTCAGGAAAAGAAAGTTCCCGGACAAACATGCTGCAGGAAGCAGCGGCCTTTGCCGGTTCTCTTATTCATTTGGGGGTTTTCTCGTTGTATTGAGAGATCATTAGTTCTTAGAAACACTGAGATGAGACAAATTCTTTTTTTTTTAAATTTGGTGAATCATAGCAGCCCTGAACATCCTGGAAATAATTCCTCTCTGGTTAGGGAGTGAATATGTGCATCCCTCATAGACGAGAATATTCCCCGGATGCCAGGTCAGGATATCGAGATTCACTTCCAAAGGTTCTGGCAAAATGTTTGCCTGGCCAGGAAGCATCCACAGGAAGGTCGCTTCAGAGGCCCAACGTGGCGATCACTGTTCCCTGACACAGAGGGACAATGGCAGACCTATGTGGGTCAAGGTTTGTCTGTTCATCTGTTTTGCTTCCTCTCCATGGCTGCCCGCGCTGGATTTGCTGCGGCCTACACGATGTCTCCTAATTGCAAAACCACCCGTGTCCCGAATTAAAAGCCTCGGCACTGTCCTCTGACTGGGAGTCGGGTCCCGTCCCCCGACATATGGCCAGAGAATCCTTCTTGATGCCAACCCAGCCCCGAACCCTTCCTTCCCGGAATCTGAGGTGACACACAAGCTGGGAGGTGTGGGCCAGACGCCCTCGCTGGGAAAGAGAGAAAATACCCCTTGTCCTTCCAAGGTGACATCTGTAAGCCACCCGCACACCACTCCCGGTCAGTTTCGTGATCCCCACAGGGAGACTCAGGAAGCTGGAACGGAAGTTGGACCCCGAGGTCGGTCTGTCGGTTGGTCGGTCAGTCAGTCGGTCGGTCGGTCAGTCGGTCGGTCGGCCGGCCGGCCCGGCAGGCCCAGCGCCCTCACCTCCGGGAGGCGGCTTGGTTTTGGAGGTGAGGATGACGAAGCCAAACCCTTCGTTCTCCTTCCGCTGCAGGACGACCTCGTAGGCCTCGGGGGGCGCGGGCCTGGCGGGGGCGTCCGCTCGGTGCAGGCGCGGGGACCCGTTCTGGGCGGGGAGCGAGGCTTGGGGGCCGTCATCCTCGGGCTGTTTCTCTGCAAGAAACATGATTGATACACGTCGTGACTGTTGGGAATGGAAGCATTTTTCATGCTCAGCTTGTTGCAAAAAAAAAAACAAAAACTTGAATTCCACGCTCTGGGCACCACTGGGGGCGGGGGGCAGATGTGGGCAGCAGCTGTCTGCGGACGGAGACGCCCTGGGCGCCAGCAGCTGGAGGATTACACCAGGGGCCTCCCTGAAGAGGGGGTTTTTCAAAGCTTCCGTCCAATGAGAGAGTAAAACAGTCCTGGGGATTGTTAGAACCCAGAAAGGCGTTAGCCTGGGCCGGTCGCTTGAGCCAGGGCTGATAATGAGACATGGCACTGTGACCTTCCCTTTAGGATCAACTTCCTTTTTGAATATATTTTATTGATTTTTTACAGAGAGGAAGGAAGAGGGATAGAGTGTTAGAAACATCGATGAGAGAGAGACATCGATCAGCCGCCTCCTGCATGCCCTGCACCGGGGATGTGCCTGCAACCAGGATACATGCCCTTGACCGGAATCGAACCTGGGACCTTTCAGTCCGCAGGCTGATGTTCTATCCAGTGAGCCAAACCAGGATCAACTTTCAATGGCTCAGGGAGCGGGGAATGAGGTGCATGACCTCTGGCAAGAGGCTGCCCCAGGACAGGGTGCAGCCCGTCACAGGTGGGACAGACAGCTCTCTGCCCCGTCCGCCTCACACTGTCTGGTGATGGCATCGGACCAGGGAGCCAGGGGTTCTCGGGCACGTGGCGAGCTGCCCACAGCATAGCCACCTCTCCCGGGCAGGGAGTCGGCCCACGGAGTCCCCAGCAAATGGCCAGTGAACCTAACCCCTCTTCTCCAAGGATAAAATCAAAGGATAAAATCCTTGGAGAAAGAGTAGAAGTTAGTCCTAACTTATTTTTTTTTAAATAGGCAAATTTTGTGCCATAAACTGATACAAGCCCTCGTTAACAGCCACAGCACACCGCCACGGATGAGTACACCGGTACATTTTCTGTCTTGGCTCAACCTCGACACCCTCCTGAGAACGGCTTTGTAATCTCAACCAAGTGCCAACGTCAAGGAGTTCGGGGCGTAATTCATGGTTAGAATGAGGAGCGAATGCCCCATTTGATATCAGGGGGCCTGCAGCTTCCTCGGGGTGCTGCCCCGGAGCGAGCCCGCGGTGGTGGGGCCCGGCCTCTCCCCCTGCCTGTGCTCTGTCCCGAGCCCAGGACCCCACGGGGGCGGCAGTGCAGTGGCAGTTGTGTGCACCCCGAAACGCCCCATCTTCCCGCGGCGCGGCGGGCTCTGCTTAGGGGCGGCCATAAAAAACACGGCGCTTCCCGTCTTCAGGGCAATGCAAACGCCTCCATCCATAAAGGAAAAAAAAAAAAAGGAAATGTAAAGACCATCGGGTCAACAGACACTGGACGTCCTCACCGTGCCAGGCCGGCGCTCCTAACTGAAGGGGTGCATGCCCCCACTTTCGGGGGGCTTCCTGTCCGGGCCACAGGGTTGTCCTTTTAAAACTGGAAGTGGCCAGAATTAGCCTCTCACAATTCCTATCTACTATTCACAGCGCTGCTGATGAGAAAAACGCGAGAGAGAGTCGGATCTGAGGGCGCAGTCTAGACCAGCGGTTCTCAACCTGTGGGTTGCAACCACTAGCAGGGTCGCCTAAGACCTTTGGAAAACACAGATATTTACATTACGATTCATTAACATAGCAAAATTACAGTGATGAAGTAGCAATGAAAATAATTTTATGGTTGGGGGTCACCACCACATGAGGAGCTGTCTTAAAGGGCCGTGGCATTAGAAAGGTTGAGAACCACTGGGCTCGGTGACTAACCACCCGTTCTTGATCCCGGCCTTTCTGGGAGTGATTGTCAAACCAGATCACGACGGGACTGACATGGCAGCGTCGTAAAGATTAAGTGACAGGACCCATGTGCCTGGGATGCAGTGAGCTCTCAGAACATGTTCAGGGACATTACACGCAGGACGCCTTGGGAAGAGGCCTCTGCCCTCCGCACAGGTAGGATTCCATCGGGAGCCCAAACCTTTTGCTATTCAGTGAGTAGGACACCTCACATGCCTAGTCACTCGGTATTTGTTTTAAGAAAGCAGATTGAACCTGGCAGAATTATCAATATGTTGATCTAATTTTGTTATGGACCCCTCCCCTCATTTTTTTTTTTTTGGACAGTGTGATTATTACCATATTTTCCGGTGTATCAGATGACTTTTTAACCCAGGAAAATCTTCTCAAAAGTCGAGGGTTGTCTTATAGGGTGAGTATATCCCAAAAATCTATATTTTAACTGGAAGAGTTGGCGGTCATCTTAGATGCCGGAAAATACGGTACTTCTCGATCCTTGTGACCTTCCATGGCCTTCCACAGTGAGGCCCTGGGTCCCACCCAAACCCCCACCTCCCTGATCCCCCCTAACCCCCCCCCCCCCGCTCCCCAGGAAGTGGGACTCCCGGGTCTCCGTTCTTCCTAACGCCGCGGGGCAGCGGGTCGGTACCTCCGTAGAAGATCTTCCTCCTGACCGTGAGGAGCACGTGGCCGTTGCGGGCAGCCGTCGTCATGAGGTCCAGGACCTGCTTGTGGGACTTGCCCTTCACGGCGATCCCGTCGATGCACATCAGCTCGTCGGCCGCGCGCAGCCGGCCGTCCTTCTCGGCGGCGCCCAGGGGGATGATGGCCCCGATGTAGATCTGGCAAGACAGCGAGGCGCGGGTCACCGGGCTGCACGGCCACTGCTGGGATCGCCCGACCCTCCACGGCCGAACGAGGGCCTCCCACCCGGCGCTGTGCAAACCGGACAGACGGCTGCAGGTCGGCGGGATGGCGGGCAGTGGCCACTGTCTGCCGCGGCCCTTTCACGAGTGCCCGCCCCGCACCGTCCCTCTGGGCCCTCGAGGCTGGGCACAGAGGAGACAGAAGATACCTAGTTGCATGCGAACGGGAAAAGGCGCCACCATCACCGCCGCGGAGCAGAGTCACTCTGCTCAAAAAGCCCCCCTCTGGGGGGTTAGCCACAGACGCAGGCCAAAGCCTGTCCCAGCGGGAACGTTTCTCCTGCTGTTCCCGGCAGCTGGATAATCCCAACGCCACTGCCGCCACCTACAGCTGCCAGTCCACGTTCACCCCATCACACAGACACCTTCCTGGTTCCCATGTCTCCAGGCAGGGACTGTGCTGAGGGGACAGAGTGGCTAAGGTACAGGGGCTTCCACGTGAGTGTGTCGGGGTCTCTCCGCTGGCTGCAGTTAAAAGCCCTCTAATCGGCCGAAACCGGTGTGGCTCAGTGGATAGAGCCGTTGGCCTGTGGACTAAAAGGTCCCGGGTTCCATTCCGGTCAAGGGCATGGACCTTGGTGGTGGGCACATCCCCAGTAGGGGGCGTGCAAGAGGCAGCTGATTGATGTTTCTGACTTTCTATCCCTCTCCCTTCCTCTCTGTAAAAAATCAGTAAAATATATTAAAAAAAACACCCTATAATTAGGAGCCCCCCCATGCCAGGGCTAACGTCAGAGCTGCTAACACCTGACATCGAAGAGAAAGGTCTCTTCCGTGTTGTCTAAGATAAAATTTTTTAAAATGTCTACATGACCACTACGAGTACTGACAAGACAAGAAACAATCCAACAAAACTCTCTCTTTTTAAAATAATATATTTTTGTTGATTTTAGAGAGAGAGGAAGGGAGAGAGAGAGAGAGGAATATCCATGATGAGAGAGAAACATGGATTAGCTGCCTCCTGCACGCCCTCCTACTGGGGATTCAAGTCAGCAACCCAGGCAGGTGCTCTGAACAGGCATCTACCTGGCACCTCTTGGTTCCTGAGTCGATGCTCAACTGCTGAGCCACAGCAGCCGGGCTCAACACAAAACTCTCTCATCAGAAACAATCACGGTCCCTACGCCCGGCCTCCGTCGGGGAAACTGTGACCGACATGACTCACCAGCACACATCTCTACGACAGAAACCACATGTTCGATGCAGACACAGAAGGAAGACTGTCATTTGAAAAGGTTACTGTTACCTAACTTCCCAGCATCAGCATCATCCAGTCTTTCTGGATATCAGACAAAAAACCCGCTCCCATCCATTCTTAAATTCTAAAGGAGCACATTCCTTCCTTTGTCATTCAAACGAAGGGCAGAAGTTAAAAAAAAAAAAAATGACATCCAGCACATTTGTTCTTTAATTTTTCCTCGAGAATCGTGTCTGAATAAAATTCTCGATTTCCAAGGCTTTGCAAAACATAACCCTCAGGCTTTCTGGACAGAAACATTAATTATTTCCTCTCTTTCCGCTTTCATAGGCCACAAAGGAAAGGGCAGATTTCTGAGCACAGAAATGTCAGCCCATTAATAACAAGGTGAGTAACAACGGCTGAGGTGACACAGTATCCGGGGCTCCTGCCCCCCGTTTGCGGACCGGTCGGGAGGCAGAGGGATGGTGGTAAGGAGGGCTTTGAATGACAGGTTTCTTAGGAAAGGAAAGTGCCTGCAGATCTCTTTGAGGAAGGCGGAAGGTTTGAAAGAAGCACTCGGCACACAGAGAGATTAATGCCTGTCCAACGGATGGCGGACAGACCCGGTTCCCACCTCCAGCGTTAGCTGCACGGCATTAAGGAGGGATTCCCAACTCACAGAAATGCAATTCTCATGTTAATGAAACTGACAGAGGAAACAAATTAAAAAAAAACAAACAAAAACAAAACAGAAAAGGGCAAAGACACCCGATTCTACCAAACTGCCCCCCAACAGCGCCCCCAGGATTCACACTCACAGCTTGGTCCGGGCCGTCGCCTCCCAGCACCCGGAAGCCGAACCCCGATTCCTGCTTCCGGAGAAAAACATCCAAGTCTTTGGTGTTTGGTGCTACAGAGAACAAGAAGATATTAAACACATAAATAAATACTTTGGTTTATTTTCAAAAAAGGGTTACAATGAAATTAACTTCAGTATTTAGTAGGATAGTATTATAGAGCTCAATCAACTACATCCCTTAGAATGTTCTGAGATGCAAAAATTTACCCAAGAGTAGAACACCACACACACACACACACACACACACAAATTCAATTGTAAATCTTGGCTTTGAGCTCTAAACAAAACTGTATCAAGTTTTACCACTCTACCAGGCCGGCGTGGCTCAGTGGTTGAGCGATGACCTATGAACCAGGAGGTTAGGGTTTGATTCCCAGTCAGGTCATGTGCCCCCAGCTTCGGGCTGGATCCCAAGTGTGGGGCATGCAGGAGGCAGCCCATCAATGATTCTCAACTTCGATGTTTCTATCTGTTTCGCCCTCTACCTTCCTCTCTGAAATCAATAAAAAAAACAAACAACCCATATATATATATGATTTTACCCTCATGTTCATATGCTCAGTGCTACACTGCCATTAACTCCTCATGCCTTCAAATCAGCCTTATACTATTCCATTTAAAATTACCGAATTTAAGTTTGATACTTGGTAGTATAAATTGCCTAAATTAACACATGGGCAAATCCCAGAAAAAGAGAGTGGATAAAATGTCTTAGTTCTGCCCCTAACCTGACGCTTTGTTTCAGAAAAGCATTCCGCATGGACTGCTAACTTGGCCTAATTTCGCAAAATGGTGTTATTTTAAAAGTAAGCCACAGCTAACACCGATCACTGGCCCCATTTTCTCGCCGGGAAAACCGAGGGCCCAGCATCACACGGAGGGAAAAGGCAGAGGTGCAAACTCAGCGTGGTTTCCCTGATCTGGCTCTGAACTCCAAAGGGGGCAATCACCCGAAGATTGAATTAGGAACAGCTACGGCATGACTGCCATCTTATCTCTGCGAAAACAGGATGCTACCTCGGGGGAGGAAGCATGTGCCGGGACGGACGGGAAGGGGGAGAGACTCGGCTGGGAGCGCTTTAACAGTGAGCTGCCGTGGAGGGCCAGTCCTGAGCATGCTCCTCAGAGGCGATCAGAACCCTAGAACTTCAGCCCAACTCAGCCCCTGTGCGGGTGCGGCCCCACAATCGCCATGAAGCTGGACAATCGGGGAAATAAGTAGGACATTAATTACATGTGACACTTCCACCTGCCAACATCCTTTCCCAGGCAGATTCAGATCTCTTGCCTAAAAACAAATACATTGAAAAAGAAGCCTCCTTCAATCTGCAGGTTTACTTCCGGAGAGACATTAGCCGTCGTAAGTAAACGAGGACGGACCTCAGTCTCCGCCTCACGCCCGCTCTCTCCTCATCTCTCCGTGGGGCTCCTCCTCAGGCTGCACCCCGCTGCCGGGCGCCTTCCCAAGACTCAGTCCAGGGGCACCGTCCCTACAGTCAAAACCGTCGCCTGCTCCCCTGGGGCCTCTGACCGGACGCCAGCGCCTCTGAGCGGCACCCTCTCCTTGTAACCTGTTTATCTTCCTCTGATTCCCTTGACTTAGATGCTGGGTAGATAGCGGGCATTTCATAAGTGTTTTTTGGGGAAAAAAAAAAACACCTGAAAATAATGGATGGATGTTGAATGTGAATGGAAGAAGTCCAGAGTCATATTAGGATGGAAGGAAGAAATGACTTTTCCCCAGGGTTTTCAAAGAGGGCAGGTCCCAGATGTTTTTAAAGAAAAGAAACGGGGAGGGGGGGTGGAGATAAAAACGGATACAGAGGCAAAGAAGCAGTGAACAGACTGTCATGCTACAGCGGGAAGGCAGGGGAGGTTGGAGGGGCGAGGGGCTGTAAGAGATCAACTGAAGGACTTGTGTGCATGTATGTAAGCATAACCAATGGATACAAGACACTAGTGGGGTGGGTGGGGAGCAGGTGAGGGCATGTACTGGGGGGAAGAGGAGGCTGGGGGGAGGTCAATGAGGGGCGGGGAAAGGAGACATATGTGCTACTGTTTGTAATACTTTAAACAATAAAAAACAATATATATGTATATATATATAATATATATATTCAAATTGGTTCTGTGGCCTGCTCTCTGAGACACCCCACGGCGACTCACGTTTATCTTCGTAGAGGGTCTTGGACTTCAGGTAGACCTCGGAGGGGTCCAGCTTGGGGGACCCGGAGCGGACAATGCTGGGCGGGAACGGCAGAGGCTGCGGCACCGGCTCGTTCACGGCCTCCAGGCTCCCGGCGTGTTCCTTCTTGTCCGTTTTCTGGAACGGAACGGGGCTTTGCT
>PVJN01034303.1:0-22862 GCA_004026805.1 Lasiurus borealis | reverse complement strand
AATAAATTGTACTGTCATAAAGATTCTTGTCTACAAGCTTGGCCAAATCTCTAATAATTTCCTAGGTCAAAAGATACGAATATTTTTGAGACTTTGATACATTTTGCCAAATTATTCTCCTTAATGTTAATATCAATTTATTTTTCCCCCAAGTATTTTGTTTTAAAAGGCTATATTTTTCCTTTTTACTGTGTTTTTAATTGTGACTTTCATTGTTGTTATTGTTTCTACGTACTTCTTGTCAAGTATAGTACCTTACCATGTAGTAAGGATTCAGTAAATATACAGTGGTACCTCGAGATACGAGTTTAATTCGTTCCGTAACCTTGAGGCGTGGGAAACTATGAGACGCTCGAGTCGTGGTAAACTGGTGGGTCATGTGCAGCCAGCCGATCCACACGATTACTCGTATCTCAACTGTTGCTCGTATTTCAAAGCAAAAATCACTCACTCAATGGCTCTTATCTCAAAAATCTCGTATGTTAGGGCACTCGTATCTCGAGGTACCACTGTACTATATAATAAAAGAGTAATATGCAAATTGACTGTCACTCCAAGACACAAGATAGCCACCACCATGTGGTCAAAAATGGCTGCCCCCATATGGACACAAGATGACCACCACAAGATAGCCTGCAGGAGAGGACAGTTGTGGGCAGTTGGGGGGGACCAAGCCAGCAGGGGAAGGCAGTTGTAGGCAATCAGGCCTGCAGGGACAATAGTTGAGTGGGGGGCGGCCTGCAGAGGAGTGCAGTTAGGGGTGATCAGGCCAGCAGAGGAGGGCAGTTGGGGCAATTAGGCCAGCCAGGGAATAGTTTGGCATTGATCAGGCTGGCAGGGGAGTGGTTAGGAGGTGATCAGGCTGGAGGCAGAAGTGGTTAGGGGCAATCAGGCAGAGGCAGGTGAGCGATTTGGAGCCAGCAGTCCTGGATTGTGAGAGGCATGTCCCTTTGGGATTGGGCCAAAACGGCAGTTGGACATCCCTCAAGGGGGCCCAGATTAGAGAGGGTGCAGCTGGGCTGAGGGACATTCCACCCTACTGTGCACAAATTTCATGCATCACGCCTCTAGTTTTTAATAAATGAATGTGTTTTGTGGGTCTAGTTTTCTGAGTTGTTTCTGTTGACCTGCTCACATATTGGCTTATCTTGTGATGGCGAGCTATGTTGTCCTTGGAACTTCCTCTGTGGGAGTTCTCTGAGGCCTGGGTTGAGTGTGTTCCAGTACAGAATTGTTTGTAAGGCCCCATTAATAGGGTGAATTCTAATCCCAAGAGTAAGCTTATGATTGGGAATTCCAAGAGGTGTTTCCCCTCACTCTCCCTGCCAGACTCTAAACCAAGGCCCAAATAAGCAAGTATAACACCACCACCTCCCCCACCCCCCTGCCTCTAGAAGGCAGATTTGTTCATTTCATTCCCTGTTGGAGAGCGGCAGGGATCTCAGGAGTTCAGATCCAGCCTGCTGTTTTGCAGGGCCTCAGGCTCATTGCTGGCCCCCAGCAATTCACAGTTTTAAACCCCCCACTTAGTCTAGGATGGGTGGCGGCCTCAGGAAGAACCTTCCCTCAGCCCAGCCATGGCTTACCAAGAGGCTTCAGGATTCTTTTCTGCCTCAGGAGTCAGCTGTTCTGATAATTTAGCTATGCGTGGAAAAGATTTAAACACTTATTTAGCATTTTTGAGAACTATTTTGTACTGAGAGGGCTTCTTCTAACATCAAGTGTACTACACTGCGTGGATGAAACGGGAGTTCTTTTTTTCCCCCCTGGAAGATAAATTAATCTCTTAAAGTTTTAAACCTTATATGATGCTTCCCCAGAAGTTACACTCAAAGGTCAGCCTAATTTCCTAGGTCACAGTTAAGAGCAGGAAAATAGTTAAAAGTAGCTGAAGCTACATAGCATTGTGGGTCTTTTAATAATGTAAAGGGATCTGTGTTAAGTGCTTTACAGGGCCGATTTTATCTAACCCGTCATCACTATTCTGTGAGATAAATACAATCACTCACTTAGTAAAGACAAGGACACTGAGGCTTAGAGAGGCTTAGGGGACTTGCCCAAGATCACACAGCTAACAGATAATTCATAATGGTGACCTTGGATCATATGGAAAAGGTTAAATTATGCTTGATGAAATATTTTCAGGGTTGATGCATTACTATTTTAAAAGGCCGGAAAATATGCCCTATATCTTAAATTTCCAGGTTGATTGTGTTTTTGCAGGTCAACGTGGTGTTACCATAATAAAAAGATAAGCATATCAGAGGACTACTGACAGCGATTTACCATGCCACCTTTACTGCTTTGCCTCCTCTAAGAAAAATTGCTCTTAGAACACCTCCCAAGGATTTTTCTGGATATCAAATCCCAAACCACATTTGTCAGCCTGGATGAGAAAAGAAGCTTTGGCCAAGGACTTTAGAAATTAATTGCTGGATGTGGATCCAGATTGTTTCATAATTCATCTCAAACACCTCTCTCCCCCAACTTTAGCCAACTCTGTGGAATTTGGTTACCATGTTAACATATACTTCTCTCTGTGAAAGCGGTGGGTTTTTTTTTTTTTAATTTATTTATTTTTTCCAGTTGAACTTTGATGTTATGGACAGGACTTGGAAAATGTGATTTTCTTAGTCCAGTAATTTCATATGGTGATGTCTGAAATACTGTTTCCTTAGTAAGCTATGTGGTGAGCAGTTTTTGTGTGACATTATTTCTTGTTTGTCAGCCTGAGGATAGATTTTGAAACTACACAGCCTGTGTGTTTTTCTCAAGCAAGTTTTCTTCCTCCTAAAGTAATCAGTTCGTTTATTCTCTTCAAGTAACCAGTCTCTGTCAGTCCAGGAAAACCAGGAAAAAGATTTCTGGGAAGGCACTCTTTGCCCAAATCCAAAAGAAGGCAGTTTCCCTGGCATTTTGACTTTCTCTGTGGCACCCTAGTAATTGAGACCTGTGCCACTGCCTCCAGGACCTCTGCTGGCATCCTTATAATCATCTGCCCACCCAAGTCCTGATACTTTACTGTCACAAACTAAAAAAAGAGCAGTGACTACCACCACTTTGCAACTTACCAACCCGTCCGTCCCCTGACCTGGTCTTAAGTCTACTTTCTCCTGTGGGGCATCTTGCTTCCCTTGCCTGGAAGCTCTAGCCTCAAGGAGGGACCAGGAAGGCCAGAATCTAAGCCCAACCGGGCCCTTCTGTCCTTTCTCTGCTCCAGAGTAGGGGAGGAGAGGGAAATTTATCTAATAATGCCTTTCTGAGTGAACCCATAGCAGCAAGAAGACACAGTACACAGTTTACATCTCATTGCCATCATCCTGTTTCCATGGTACTTTGAGCTAAACTAAGAACCTATTCTGGAAAACACTTGCGTCTTTTTTACATCTTTTTCATCGGGTAAACTCAGGTGTGTTTCTTAGAGTCCCATACCACCATTTTCTCTTTTGTAAAATGACTTTTTGAAAAACCTGTACATTTATAGTGTCATGCATATAAATCACACAAAGAAGCTCAGATTTGTGGATGGTTTGTACAGCATTAAGATCCAGAAAATAAAGTTTTTTGCTTATCCCTATTTTTATTTTTCTGGTAGTAGGGTAAATGAGCATTATTCCTTCAGAAATTAAAAAAATCACTTGAGGAGAAATGCAAAATGATTGCCAAAACTAGGGAGTTAACTTCATTTTCTTCCTGAATTTATTCCAGTTATGTTTGCACTAATCTTGCTTTCTTCTTCCTTTCCTTTCTTCCTAGCTGGGGTTCTGTAATCTCTCAGGAGAAAGTGGAAATTGATTTCTTTATATGAATTTACTTATTTCACTGCTGGAAATAAGAATTAGAAAACTTGGGGTGGTGAACTAACAATACAATCTATATATTTAAAAAGGCTAATAAGCTAAGTGTCCTTCCACACATCCAACTAGTTGATATGACACGTACTGAACACCAGGGGGGTAGATGCTCAACGCAGGAGCTGTGGTGACACACACTAGCCATGTACAGAGAAATGGCATTGTAGACCTGGCGCCAGCAAAGTAACACTAGGCTTCCCCCAAGTGAGATGCAGGCCGCACCAAATCTCAGCTGATGCTGCCACCACCCCATGGCGCAAAATGCGGCCCACAGCCCAGCCCAGCCTGGAAAGGTTGATGTGGGCGCCAAATGATGTCAAGTAGCGATGCATGGCTTCCTCTCCCTAGCGACTAGCCTTCTTGCAGTTTCTTCAGCCCAGGAACACAACTTTCTTTATAGCCAGGTGCAAATATTTTACATTTTAACCAAATGTCTGTGAAGAGTTTTATTAGCTGGAAAACGGACATTTAGAAAGTTTAGAAACTTGACCCAACTGAAAGAAGTAAGAAATGGTGGGCCTTGAAAATAACTTTAGGTTTTCTCGCCGCATGATCTACAATAACAATCTGCTTTGCGTTGATGTTTACTGCTGTGTCGCTGACAATTACCTGAAAGAAAAGTTGAAGTGCTTCATTGGCCTGGAAAAAGTTTAGCTGCATCAGAAAGTAGGTCTAATTAAGCAAGTTTTTTCTCCATATATAAAAGGCTAAGTTTTAACTCATGCATGCACAATACATATAAAACTCTCACTGGCACCAATCGCTAGCGTGTGTTTCGATCTGTCATTGTCGATCATGAATTTGGTTGACACTTCTTTTATAGAGAATGGGCAAATAGCAATATTAAAATATTTCTTTTAATTAATTTCCTTTCAATGTGCAAGAATCTGTGTGCCAGGCAACTAGAATACAGATGATGTATTCTAGAATTGTACATCTAAAACCTATATAACCTTATTAACCAGTGTCACCCCAGTGAGTTAAATTTAAAGGAAGGAAAATGTGCTCATTTTGAACTGTCCTCTTGTTCCACATCATTTAGAAAAGGAAGATGAAGCAGAATTTTGCTGGCAGAATCTTAGCCTGTTCCTAGTTCTCTAAAAGTCTTATGTATCCCCTGCTCTAAGCAGCAGTATTGCTTTCAAATTCTATGGGTAGCAAAGGGCTTTTCATACTTTCAGCGTCTGGTTTCTTATGAGATGCTGCATGTGCAGGCAGCTGGGTAGATAAAACAAAAGGGTCCTTCTATAATATAATAACCGAACCTAAATTAAGTTGGATTTGGGGGAGAGTGCAGCTGATAATATACAGGTGTTAAAGCAACTCCCCCTAATTCAGTAGTTCTCAACCTTTCTAATGCTGCAACCCTTTAATACAGTTCCTCATGTTGTGGTGACCCCAACCTTAAAATTATTTTTATTTTATTTTTTTAAATATATTTTATTGATTTTTTACAGAAAGGAAGGGAGAGAGACAGAGTGCTAGAAACATTGATGAGAGAGAAACATCAGGTGTCTCCTGCACGCCTCCTACTGGGGATGTGCCCACAACCAAGGTACATGCCCTTGACCGGAATCAAACCCAGGACCCTTCAGTCCGCAGGCCGACTCTCTATCCACTGAGCCAAACCAGTTTTGGCTTAAAATTATTTTTGTTGCTACTTCATAACTGTGATTTTGCTACTGTTAATGAATCACAATGTAAATATCTGTGTTTTCTGATGGTCTTAGGCTCTACAGCAGCAGTTCTCAGCCTGTGGGTCGCAACCCACACATTGAGAACCGATATCAGGATCACTTAAGACCATTGGAAAACACATATTTACATTACAATTCATAACAGTAGCAAAATTACAGTTATGAGGTAGTAACGAAAATAACTTTATGGTTGGGGTTCACCACAACATAAGGAACTGTATTAAAGGGTCACAGCATTAAAAAGGTTGAGAACCACTGGTCTAATTAGTGCTGCACCCAGAGTGAATGCACCTTCAGCTGACTTTCTTCAGTAGCAAGTGGCATTTAAATATTAGCACTTTCCTTATCCTGGAGCTAGATCCCATTGTATTTGTTTTTCCTAGTTAAAGTATATACTTGGAATGAGTTTGGGTGTTACAATAATTTTCTTATAACAGTACCCTTAATTTTCATCAGGTTTGTACCTTATTTTATTCACTAACATTAATTTTATAAATCCCAGTATTACAATTTATTGCAGTGTTCTGTTCATCAAAATAATTTATCTTCATCAGTATATTCTAAATGTGTCAACTTTCCATACAAACTTGTGGAAATTAAATATAATGTGTGCACTATGGTCTTCTGTGTTGTTATCTTATAGATGCTAAAGTAATGGTATTTAAGATATGTTAATATGAGAAGTAGAAAATTATAGTAAAATTTCTGCAGAAATGTCTTAATGCTTCATGAGCTTTGTTATCTATATAATAAAACCTAAGCGACTGTTTCAGCGGAACAACCAGAATGACCAGTCACTATGACGTGCACTGACCACCAGGAGGCAGACGCTTAATACAGGAGCTGCCTCCTGGTGGTCAGAGCACTCCCACAGAGGAGCGCTGCTCAGCCAGAAGCCAAGCTCACAGCTGGTGAGCACAGCTGCCAAGGCCGGAGCCTCTCCTGACTCCGCAGAAGCAGCAGGTGAAGCAGGCCGGGATGAGCATGACAGTGCTGTGCCTGTCCTGATTCGGGCTCCTCCCTGGTCACCTGCCACTTGGCACACTGCTACATCCCCTGAGGGGTCCCAGACTATAAGAAGGATGTCCCACTGCCGGCTTAGGCCCTGGTGCCGTTCTCTGTAGGAAGCAGTCAGTCTGAACAACTCGGTGACTCAGGGAAGCTCAGGGAACTCAGGGTGAACCTGCTTCCGTGCTTGACTCACCCACTCGATAGTGTTCGCAGGACACACCGTGGTGGACCAGCCCGTGTGCACGTGCAGCAGTGGCTGAAGCTCAAGCAGTAGGCTGTCCAGCAGCAGAAGGCCATCCAGCCACAAGCCGGCAGTTGGACATACCCTGAGGAGTCCCAGGCTGTGAGAGGGTGTAGGCTGGGCTGAGGGAACTCCCCCTCCCTAACCCCCAGTGCATGAATTTTGTGCACTGGGCCTCTAGTATTTCATAACTAAATAAGACATCATAGTAGAGATGCTGACATGGACTGACGGGATCTCAGCAATGACAGCACTAAGGAGTCAAGGTTGGAGCCTGGTCTTAAAAAAGCAGACAGGTGTGGTGTGAACATTCAACCCCTCCACACGCTGGCTGAGGGACCTCAGGCAAAACATGTCTCTGAGCCCCTGTTTATTCATCTGTGTATTAATAGTATCACTTACTTGTGGGTGGTGGTAAAGACAATGAAAATGTGAGAAATACTTGGAAGATACTAAATGCCAACTACATGCCTGTTACTTTTATCTCTGGGACTGTGCCTTCTGTTTCTAATTCTAAACTTCTGCTCCTGTTAATAGTAGAGACATGGCCTCTTTATTGCCCATCCCAGAGCTCTGTTATCTGTATCCCTGGTCCAGCCAGCTGTGTTACATACCTTATATTAGGTCTTGTAAGGAGCACCAAGGACATGAACATCTCCTTTTCACTGCTCCTTGCTCTGGTTACCATCACTTAGTATGACTAATACCCGCTTAATGTCCGGGGTTAATAAATTCCTTGAAAACAAGAACATCATCTTACACTTTTATAGTATAATTCACAACACTTGCTGGGTATAGGTCCAGCTAGTTGATCTTTAGCAGTTCCAATTCTGAAGATCATATTGGTGAGCAGAAATGGTTGTACTTGTGAAGATCAGGAGAGGGGGAGCGGAACCACCTGACCTCTCATCGCCCCTCCAGCCCCAGGGCTCTGCTGTTCTTCATAGACACCAAGAGAGAGGGGGTGAAAGCAAAGGAAGAGAAACAAACCCCAGATATAAAAATGTCTTATGGGCTGGTCATTTTTCAGTATGGTACTTATTTTTGCAGTCATATATTTATACTCAAATTGCATACAAACTCACACTGGCCCAAATTGTGATCCTGATTTTATAACTGAATCTGTAAGAGCGATTGCTTGCCAGAATACTCCTGCTAGCTGCTGCTAATGCTATAACTGTTCTTTGTGATCTCCTGTAATCTGCTTTTGCCATATTATAGCTTAAGGTTAATGCAACACAAACAACATTATTTAGGTTTGTGTCTTAAGGGCATGAAGTTCTAATTTGGGGTGAAAATGACCAAATATATTGCTTTCTAAGCCTTATTGCTTTTTTCTAGTTCTCATTTTTCCCCATGTCAGGTTATCAAATATTCTATAGAAGGTAAAAGTTCTTGTTTCGAAATCTATGCCCTCAACTTTTTATTGTCTGAGAAAAATAGAGGGCAGAGCATTTCTCAGGTTATAAAAAGAAGGGAAAGATAGACAATCCACTTGGGTTTTCTCATCCATCTATAGCAGTACCTTGCTTGGCCTTAGGGTCTAAGATCATCCTGTGAGAAATAGGAGAACAGAAAAAGTGATTTCCATTCTCACAAGGAGAAAGGATGGATTCTGGTACTTTTTTCTAGCCACTTTCAATTTCTGGCCACCAGCAGGCATTCAGGAAGATGTTGGGAAGACAAGAGGTATCACCATGATCCTTAAACATGAAAGAAATTGAACAGCAAGAGAAGAGAGTCCTGGCAGAGTCCTGTAAATTTTATTTTTAATGGAAAGAAGGTCACATCTTTGTTGAGATTAGCTAGGATGTGGTCCAACACTGGTTTTCAGCAACAGAAGCCTTTTCTTCAGCAAACTCAGCAGAACACTAATTTAGAAATCTCAGGAGGGACCAAGGAGTTTGTCTGCCAACCAGCTTCTCCCTTCCCTGCATCTCCATGTCTGCATTGCTTGCAACAGCTTAGTCTCTGTCCAGTTCACTTAACTTCATTTTGTTTGCTGACACCTTTGGACCCTATTTCTAGAAAAACGTACATCCACTTAAAAACTTTGCATGCAATTTCAGGTTCTTTGTTGACAGCTTCACCGCCGCTGCCAGCACCATCACCCAAACACGTAAAATAAATTCCTCAGATCCAAACCCCTCTTAAAAGTCAGACTACATCTTTTGCATACTATGCAAAAACCACAACAGCAAACAAAAACAAAATACAATAACGTTAATGACCTAAACATACCATGCCCTAGTCATTTTAAATGCTTTTTAGAATAAAACTGTAAGAAATCAAGATTCAGGTTCTAGGTCTGCGGCAATTAGCCAGGTGGTGTTCAGCACGTCACTTCGGACTTCTTTGGGCCTCAGTTCCTTTATCTCTAAAAAGCTGGGATTTGAATCAGTATTTTTGAAGTCTCTTCCAGCTCTAGTGTTTCTATTCTGTGAACCGAGTTAGGTGAACACGTGAAATCAGTCTTCTCAACAACTAGTCTTTAGTTCTGTTGTTAAGTTGGATCATTTTTTGCTGGTTTGGGTTTTTGGGGGGTACAGTTATCCCTATTTCCTTATAATTCTCTTCACATTTCCATCATCTCTATCCTCAAGCAAAAAAGAGGATTGATCTGCTTCCTTTTCTTTGACTCATTTAAACTGTCTAACTACTTCCCTGAGATAAGATGTGTCTAAATAAGTCTGGGGTGGATAGAGGAAGAGATAATGGTAACAGAACAATGAATGGGTGTTCATATTGATGGGCACTTTAGGAGATGATTAGTAAGTGAGGTACTTAAGGAGATGATTAGTAAGTGAGGTACTTAGGTGAAGGATGTAGGCGCACAGCTCTCACAGCTCGAGGGGCAGAGCTAGTAGAAGGGATATGTGAATTTTCAGCCTAGTTCTCCGCAGACTCCTTGAAATTAACCCTTCTCAAGAAAGAAGAAGAAGAAGAAGTCGTCCTTGATTTGGGGGCTATTATTTCTACTTGGCTGTAAACCCCAGATATGATAACAGTGCTTCCAACATTACAATTTCTTAAGCATCAACTTTACTACAGATACAATTATAGAAACTTGGTGGCTTTTACCTTACTTAATCATTCATTACAGTCACCCTTTGGGACTGGTGCAGCTATTCATGTTTTCACAAGAGGAAATGGAAACTCAGGCCAAGTCCAAGCCATACAGACAGCAAAACAAAGAACAAGATAGCCTTTTTGGCTCCCACTCTCGTGTAAGCACCGTGAGCTGCCAGTTAACTAGTGAGACAGACCTGGATTTCACAGAGTATTATAAAACTACATCTGCCTTAGTGAATCTGCCTGCAGGTAGGTTTCCTGTTACTCCTCCTCACTTTCCACAGGCAAATACAATTTATGAGAGAGTTTTTCAAGTGAGTGTCATGCCCAGAATGGAGGCTAAACAATGACCTATTTCTCAGGATGAAAAGATTGTTTTTTTTACCTAGATTTTCTTTCTTTATTAAATTATTTTTATTGATTTCAGAGAGGAAAGAAGAGAGAGAGAAATACAGTGGTACCTCGAGATACGAGTTTAAATCGTACCGTAACCTTGAGGCATGGGAAACTATGAGACGCTCAAGTCGCGGTAAACTGGTGGGTCGTGTGCAGCCGTCCCATTCGTGCAATTACTCCTATCTCAAATGTTGCTCGTATTTCAAAGCAAAAATTGCTCGCTCGACAGTTCGCATCTCAAAAATCTCGTATGTTAGGGCACTCGTATCTCGAGATACCACTGTAGAAACATCAATGATGGGAAAGAAGCATTGATCAGCTGTCTCCTGCATGCCCCTCACTGGGGATCAAGCTCGCAACCTGGGCATGTGCCCTGACTGAGAATCGAACTGTGACCTTTCGGTTCATAGGTTGACTCAACCACTGAGCCACACTGGCCAAGCTATTTAGATTTTTTTTAAATTTATTATTCTGCCAGGCACATTGGAGGAGCCCAATGAGTGTCAGATGGATGGCTATGTGGATGCATGCCTGAATGCAAAGCAGGTCATTCTCCAAGTGTGTATCCAGAGATCAAAAATAGAGCCTTGCACATCAGTATGACTTTTGTCTGCATTGCAGGAAAAAAATATCTTTTAACTTTGCACATAACTTCTTAAAACTCTTGATAGGTTTTCTTTAAATATTCTACTTCTTAAATCCCTTTGTGCAGTTACAAGTAAAGTATTACACCACTTTCTTTGGAAAATGGACTAATTTTACATTGTAATGATTGCACCTGCTTTGTGACAAAGCCTTGATGTGTTTTCCAATTTAATAGCTCAAGGAAGAAGTTGTCCTTAGGGGAACTCTGACACCACTTTATAATCTACTCATTGTATAGTTGTCCTCCAATGCTAAAACGGGAAGAAATAAAAAGATGAATGTGGAAGGAAAAAGCATAGAATAACTAAGCTCGAAGGTCATTAATGACACTAAGAGGGAGTAAAAATGATAAAGTGAACACACACACAACATATTCTGTGAAGAATGAAAACTTCTTAGTACACTTAGGGGCAGGGAGAAAGGTCTGCACCAAATCAGAACTAGCCCTTCCCAGAACTTCCAAGCAAATTCCTTTAAAAATGTAGGTCAATAAGAGCACATAGTTAGGCAAGAAGCCTGGTTTCCTAGAGACATTTTCGCTGTTCCACAGGAAGAAAGCCCAGGGTCTGTCATTGAACCCAAGTACTTAAAGGTGAGGAGACAGCAGCAGCAATTGGAGAAAGCTGCTGGTACAGGAAGCGTGTTGAGCCTTTATGACAGACGACAGGACAGAGCTTTAGGGCAGCCCCTCTGATGACATTTCCTGAGATTACAAAATTATCAGTGTGAATAGCATGGTCCCCCTTCCCGCTACTGTATACCCCCTTTTTTGACCCTCTTCCATTCTCACTGGGAAAGGCATTCATTATTTAGAAGGCAGCAACACCAGTGAAATGCAGGTAACTCTTGGTTTTTGCAAGGTCTATGGATGGAGTTTAAGTAGAAGTCTCTAGGGAAATAAGATACCTTCCCACATGCAGCCATATGTTTAGTGTCAAAGGTCACTTTGGGAAATGCTGAGTGCCCTTTTAGCCTCTATGCCTACACTGTGCCTTGCTCAGACTCTTGATAAGTATGCTAATTTGTGATGATAGATTTCATTTTCATATCATTGGGCATAAAACAACAAAAACCTATGGCTGCTTCAAATACTTCAGCTCTTGCTATTTAATTTGAAAGCTGTATTCTGGTAAGGGGGCTTTTTGCTGTGTCCCCAAACATAGCCAATGCCTCATTCCGGTCCCTTTACTATGTGGGAAGAAGATAAGAGTACAGAATGAAATGATGATCAAGTCTGGCATTAAGGTGAAAAATGACAAGATGGTGTCACAAAACCCATTCATGGATGCTCTGGGATTTTTGTGGTGTTTTTTTTTTTTTTTTTTTTTTTTTTTTGCCAAATGTTCTTGCTGTGACCTACTTCCGAAGATATGAAAAATGATTTTGCCCTCTTTCTGTGACATGGCTGTAGTGTAATGTTCCTAAGTGCCTTGGTGTAGGTGGCCTTGCGAGGATAAGCATTAATTATTTTAAGACTGCTGATGCATCGCCTCCATGGTGTCTATATTTGTCTTCTAAGAAAGCATCATCGCTCTCTAATTATAGGTGATCTTGTGGATTATATCTTTTAAGTTTAACAAACTGGAATAACACAAAATATGCATGGAAAGCAAACACTTGGAATATTGGTGAGCCATCATCATTTTGAAGATCCAAACAATGCCTCAGTGTTCAAAAAAATATTTGGAACAATCTTCACATAACCAGTGTTACCAGCTGCCTAACTCTTGCATTTTCAATCACGTGATGATTGAGTTTATCCTTGTTTGTGTTTTCACCATGAAAACTGTTGTAATCTGATTATACTCCTTGAAATCTTACACTATTAGCCTAAAAAATATCTTTGTAAGCAGATCAGCATGGAACCCTCAGGACAGAGCTAGGAAGAGCACTAGGGGTCTCCGTTCTTTGGGCAAAGTTCTAAGCAAAATTTTCTGAGCAAAGTCACTTTCTGGCCATTATGCTTTGCCAAGTAACATGGGAGCATTAGGGTACTGGGATTGAGAACATCAGTCTCCAAATTCTTATTAGCTCCATCCTATAAATCATTATTTTTAGAATTTTTCAATTACAATTCATATTCAATATTATTGTTTTAGTTTCAAATGTACAGCATAGTGGTTAGAAAATCATGAACTTTACAACATGGTTCCCCCCAATGTTTTCATTACCCACCTGACCCTGTATCTAGTTATCAAGATATTATTGACTATATTCCCTATGCTGTGTTTTACCTCCTTGTAACTATTATGTAACTGCCAGTTTGTACTTCGTAAGCCCTTCACCTTTTTCACCAGCCCTCTCAACTCACCCTCCCCTCTGACAACTGTCATTCTGTTCTTTGTATCTATTAATATGTTTCTATTTTATTTGCTTATATTGTTCTTTAGAACCCACATATAAGTGAAATCAAATGCTATTTGCCTTTCTCTATCTGACTTTTTGCACTTAACATAGTACCTTCTTCTAGGTCTATCCATGCTGTGGCAAAATGTAAGATTTCATGCTTTTATATGGACAAGTAGATTTCCATTGTATATATGTACCACTGCTTTTTTATCCTCTTATCTGTTAATGGGCAGTTGAGTTGCTTCCATATCTTGGCTATTGTAAAGAGCATTCTTTGAATGTAGAGGTGCATATATTCTTTCAAATTAGTGTTTAGGGTTTCTTCAGGTATATACATAAAGCAGTTCTATTTTTAATTTCTTGAGGAACTTCCATACTGTTCTGTATAGTGGTTGCAGCAGTCTATATTCCCACCAACAGTACACAAGGGTTCCCTTTTCTCCGCATCCTCGCCAACACTTGTTTGTTGTTTTATTGATGATATCCATTCTGACAGGAGTGAAATGATATCTTATTGTGATTTTAATTTGCATCTCTCTGATGATCAGTGATATTGAGCAACATTTCATGTGGCTATTGACTAGCTGTATGTCCTCTCTGGAGAAGTGTCTATTTGGGTCTTCTGCCTACTTTTTAATTGGGTTTTTTGCTTTTCTAGAGTTAAGTTGTCTGAGTTCTTTATAAATTTTGGACATTAACCCCTTATCAGATGTATCATTGGAGAATATCTTCTCCCTTTCATTAGGTTGTCTTTCTGTTTTGTTTATGGTTTCTTTTGCGATGCAAAAACTTTTTATAAAATACTAGGGCCTCAGTACATGAATTCACCCTCGAGGCTGTGGTGGGCACAGGGGTATGTCTCGGCCCATCCTCCGCGCTCCCACCATGGCCCCCGGTCTCCTGTCTGCCAACAGCCCTGCTTCTGCTGCCGCGGCTACCACACACTGAGGTCACCTGCCCCACTCACATCTGCTGAGGGTGCAGAGCAATTGGGGCCGGTGCCAGCAGCGGGTGCAAGTGGGGCTTCACCATCAGCAGGTTTGAGTGGCGGCTGCTGCCCGATCATCCCTCAGGAGCAGGGGCAGGTGGAGAAGCCCTCAGGGGTGAACAGGGCTGGCAGCTGCCACTTGCACCCACTGACAATACTGAGTGATTGGGACCAGCACCGGATGCCAGCAGTGGGTATGAGCAGCAGCTCTGGCTCGGGCACCATTTCTGAGCGGCAGCTCCAGGGTTGGCAGCGGCCCCGGCACTGGCAGCGGGTGTGAGTGGTGGGTGGAACTAAAGAGCGAAGGAGCAAAGAATTTTCAACCACTAGAGACTGGCCCCCATGACAGTGACTGGCACCCCACCTGGGTCTGGCACCCCCTGCTCACCTGCTCCACCATCCCAATGCAGCCAACGCCTGCCATGTTCCGCGCTTTGCCATCCGCTTTGCTGACACCCTACGAGTTCCGTGTGCGCCCCCTGGTGGTTAACAAACATCATTGTTCAGTTGTTCTCCTGTTTGGTCTATTTGCATATTAGCCTTTTATAATATAGGATTATTTTTGACACACCAAAGTACCAAACCTGGATTCTAGCTACATAATCCATGAATTCCATAATTTTTCATTTCAACAAACACTCATATATTTTGTTATTTATTTTTTGTTAATCCTCACCCAAGGATATTTTTCCCATTGATTTTTAGAGAGAGTGGAAGGAAGGGATGGGGAAGAGAGAAACATTGATTGGTCGCCTCCCGCACTCTCCCCAACCAGGGCTGGGGATCAAATCTGCAATCCAAATACATCCCCTTGACCAAGAATCAAACCCACACCCTTTGGTCTGTGGGTCAATGCTCTAACCACTGAATTACATCAGCCAGGGCCCAATGTGTATTTATTGAAAATGTCCCTTGTGCAAAACCTCCAAGGGATAGAGATTTGGATGAGGCATTACCTTTGCACATGCAAGTTTGGTTATTTGGAAACATGGAAGTAGGTTGCAAGAACGGTTTTTATTGGGAACGCAGCAGGCCAGATATCAGCAAAAAGAGGCATGTGGTCCCCCTCTCAGTGTCTGTGTCACATGCCTGGGTGTGGGATTAAAGTGCACTGAAGCTTGTCTCTTTTCTTGAATCCCACTCTAAGAAGTAGCTCTCTGGAGTCAGCAGTTCAAGTGTTTGACAGAGGATGACTATAAAGCTGGAGTATTGGCATGTGTCAGCGACAGTGACCAATGTGTTTCAGGGTGCCTTTCTCATCTGCCGCCTACTACTTCTAACACTCAGTGTCATTTTAAACAGCAAGGTTGTGAGCGGGGGAAGGACTGCATCCAATTCCATTCCCCTCCTGTGCGGCAGATGTGCCCACAGGAACAACTGCACAGTGTGAGGCTGTCAGGTTTCCAAAAGAATTTAGCTAATGGGCTTCATTGCTCATAGTCCTCAAATCCTGGAGAATCAGTGTGAAGGTTAAAACAGTGTAAAAGCTTTTAGCTTCTGAGAGTCAGTGAGTGAGTGATGAAGTTTTGGTGGGCAATTTTTCTAACTTGGAGTTCTAGTTTGCCCCCTTCCGAGCGCCCCCCCCCCATAGTTGAAGCAATACTTCTGCATAAAGGGAAAGAAAGCAGACGTGGGTGCTCCTGTTAAAAGTCAGTTCATTTAAACTTAAGGGGAACGTTCTTGGTGGGGAGAAGGCTAGAATAGTGAAAGAGCTCTGCGGCATCTCCTCCAGAGGCATTTCTGAATAATGTCTCTCTTGAATGGCTTAGGTACAGAAGTAATGGGCAAAGCTGGCTCAGGGGTGCCTCCAGGCTTAGCAGAGAATGTTTTCTGGGTGCCACTGTAAGCGTTAGGGAAGTCTAAACATCACTGGCAGGAAGTCTAAATTATACATATCAGATTCCCCTCAAGGAATAAAATGTTTATGAAATTCAACATTAGTAACCAGAGTCATAAGCTACTTGTTTTATGCAAACATCATAGTACCTGCACCACAAACTAGTCTACGGCATTACATTGTTTGAATCCATTTTTCTCTCCACTTAAGAACAGCTTTTCACTTTGTACCAGAAATTTCCTCTGAGACTCAGAGAAACCCTGGGAGTCAGTTGCCAGCTTGTCAGTGTGATCTCTGGGACAAAGGGAAGCCTCTTGGAAGTGCTGACCCAGCTCCACACCTGCTGCTTCCTGTGACTGCTTCAGACTGAATGAGTGAGCACACAGCCTGGGGCCCAGAAAGAGTGTAGCTTTCCAGGGACGGGGACACAGCCGGAGGCTCACTGGGAAACCTGGGCGGCTCACCTTTAGCCTGCACGGGCTCTGCGCTTTATCACCCAGGACTGTCTGTGTGCAGGACTATTTAAACCTTTCCCTGACATCAAAATTGAATTCCTGCAGGAAGCTTTAAGTAGAGTAACTCAGGTGTGAGTCATACAATTGGAAGAAGGGAACACAGGAAGAGTGAGCTTGAAAGAAGAGTCATTAAAATGATATCCCTTATGTCACCCATCTTTCCCCCATTTTTTTGGGGGGGGACATTTTATAAGTCAAGTTTTTGTTTCACTTTTCCTCCCTCTCAGGTGGGACAGGATGGCTAGAGTTACTGGAGTTGGCTGTTTCCCTTCCCCAGGTCAGTTAGCTCTGCTAATACCCAGCAGTTTAGGCTTCTGTTAACTGGTTTCCCCTGAGGGCAGGTTTTGTTAGGAAGACCAAAGTGCTCTGGCATATTTCAAAAACAGTTTATTTACCCCTCCTCCCACCAGAAGCACAAAGGATTTTTCTCCCACATCTGCTGTGAGTGCCTCGTGGAGCCTGGAGGTAAATGTGGAGTCCTTCCCACTGGATCCCCAGCAGTTTTTAACTCAATCTTGTCCACACTGAGGCTCCAGCAATTCCCCAGTTAGTTTAGGGTTTCACCCCAGCACTAGTTCTCACGGAGATTCTGTCCATAAAGCTCAGCTCCTGTAAGCAGCCATTCCCCGTATTCTCCTGTCTCTCTAGCCTTGGTTTACCCTGTGTCTTCCTCTCTGATGGATCCAAGAAGAGATGGTTTTTCAGTCTGTTCAACTTCTTACTTATTAGGATGGAGTGGCAACTTCTAAGCTCCAACATGGAGAACCAAAGATAGGGAGTTTCCCAAATATATTTTATTTTAATAAATAATTGAGCATGATTTGGGTATGAAATGCATTTATTAAGCAGTTGAGTTCATATAATTGAAATATGAAACAGTTTTCTCTTTTTTCCAATCTTTTTTTTTAAAACTGTACTTGGGAAGAAGAGAGGAGCTGTTGAATTCTTTTTTCTTTCTTTCTTTTTGTAATAATTAACATTCAATGAAATGTGCAGAATTTAATTGTCCATTTTGATGAGTTTTGACAATTGTATATATATATATACACTTGGTATATACAGCCTCACCACTATTGACATTTTGGACTAGGTAATTCTTTGCTGTGGTAAGCTGCCTGTTCAGCCCTGGCCTCTATCCATGGGATACCAGTAGCATCCTCTAGTCGTGACAATCAAAAGTGACTCCAGACATTGCCATGTGTGATTCTGGGAAGCAGAATCACTCCTGGTTGAGAACCACTGATATGTGCTCATGTAACTACCATCCCAAAAGAAGATACAAACCATATTCATTCCTTCAGAAAGTTCCCTTTGGATCTTTTTTTTAATCCCCAAAACCACTGTCTCTAATTTCTGTTATCATAGATTCATTTTGCCTATATTTGAACTTTGTGTAAATTAAAATCAGACACTGTGTTCTCTTTTGTTTGTCTGTTCTCTTTCACTTAACATGATGTGTTTGTGATTTTTCCATGTTATTACATTTAATCGCAGAGTAGTGTTCCACTGTACGAATATACCACAATTTGTTAATACATTTGACTGTTATGGATAATTAGATTATTTCTGATATAGGGCTATTTGGAATAAAACTGCTATAAATATTCTGGTAAAGTCTTTTTGTGGGCATGTTTCTATTTCTCTCAGTAAATGTCTGGGAATGGAATTGCTGGGCTGTAGGGTACATGTATGTTTAACCTTTGTTGTTCAAAGTATACAGATATCCCTTTGCCTCCCTCCCCTCCCACTGACCCTCTCCTTCCCACGTTCACCCCTTCCCAGTCTTTCACCGCACTATTGTCTCTATCTCTTCATGACCCTGCCCCAGGCTGTTGCATGCTTCCTTGTCTCTGTACCTATTTTGTTTGTCAGTTCATTTTGTTCATTAGATTCCACATATAAGTAAGACCATGTGAAATTTTTCTTTCTCTGACTGGCTTATTTCACTTAGCGTAATATTCTCCAGGCCCCTCCATGTTGTCTTAAAGGGTAACAGATCCTTCTTTTTTATGACTGCATAGTATTCCATTGTGTAAATATAATCACTTCTGCAAAGTGTTATGCCATTTTACTCTCCCTCATACTCAGTTGTGTATGAAGCATTGCAGTTGATCCGTATCACCATCAACACCATCACCACTTGGTGTTATCAATCTTTTTTTATTTAAACTATTCTGGTAGGTACCTCATTATGATTTTTGTTTGCATTTCCCTGATGACAAATAATATTGAGCATCTTTTAGGAGGTTTTGGTCATTTGTCTTCTTTTGTGATATGTCTAAGTCCTTTATGATTGATATGTAGAGATTCTCATTACATTTGTATCCTCAAGCCCCAAAAACAGGTTCACAGTTCACAAGAACCTACTGCCTAAACCTTAGGGAATAAGAAACCCTTTGGCAACTAAATAAATGTGGTTTAAATAATTAAAACTGCTAGGAAATATGTCCTTTTTTATTGTTTTCTCTCCTGTTTCTAAACAGACTGTAAGGTTATAGCGTATTTTCCTTCAGTGAGGTTAGAAATACTCCTCCTAATCAGCCAGACAAATATACAAAACTACCTTTATTTGGACTAGCCTTGCAAGGCCCACAGGCTATACATAACCATCGGCCCTACCTCTTCCTTCCACAGCTTTGACAAACAAATTAAGAGCAGGGACCTGCCCCACTATGAGGCAGTGAGTCACCTTTATAATTCCATACCCAGGGGAGTTTCTAGTGAGCCCTGTTCCGGAAACATGTTTCTTTCACTCACACAGAAATGTCTTTCCATAGTTAAAAAAAATAAAATTGTCCATTTAGAAAAATTTCTTTTTCCATCTAAGTTTTGATAACAGAAACTAAAAATCTATAGTGTTTGCAAAAATAAAAATGTAGATGTTACAATGTAAAATATCGCCTGCTACTGGAAAAAAAAGAAAAGAAAAAAAATTTAAAAATTGCCCTGGCCAGGTGATACCATTGGAGTTTCGTCATGGGGCGTGCAGGAGGCAGCTGATTGATGTCTCTCTCTCATTGATGTTTCTAACTTTCTATCCCTCTCTCTTCCTCTCTGTAAAAAATCAATAAAATATATTTTAAAAAAAAGGTTGCAGGTTCAATTCCTGGTCCAGGTGGCTACAGGAGTAAACTGATGTTTCTCTCCCACTAAATCAATAAAAACATATCATCTGGTGAGGATTTAAAAGAAAAAAGAATGATAGCTCCAAGCCTAGTGGTTACTAATAGACAGTATAGGGGCCTCTGAAGGTGTGTAACTTACAGGTTTAAACTAGAACATCCTTGGTTACTGAGATAATCCACCCCCTAGAAATTCAGGTCTGAATCCAGAATTAATGTCTAAACAATGGATTTTTAAAATATGAGACTATTTGGCTGAATTTGCAATGATTGGTGCCCTTCATAAATGCATTCAACTTGTATCACAACTTTAACTAAAAACAGGAGTCTGGCGGATTTTTTATCAAGACACTGTGAAAGAGTGTTAATGAATAGATGGATATAAATTCAATCTATAACCTCTCAATCATTAATGAATTACTGTGGGGACAGGACTTTCCTAGCTATTGTAGCATTGGATACTTGGAAATGACTAAAGATAAACTATATTGTATTGGGAAACACCAGCCTCCTTTAAAATCAGCTAACAGCCATAAAATGCTGGCCTCTGCTTCACTCTGAAGCCAGGATATGGTCATCTTTCCACAGAAGTGCACGTTCTGGGAGTTGGCATCACTGATGGACAGAAGAACCTGCAAACTTCAATGCCAGTCAGAGCTGGCAAGCTAGAGAGATGAAAGAGGCAGCCTGGCTCAGGGGAAAGAATACATGTATTTTCCAGAGACCACATGGCAGGTAACTCAGCCCTCATGCCCCAGTCTCTTCATCCGTAACATGGGGGCTTCCAGCTTCCTCAAGTTGGTGAAGGTTAGTATCAGGTACACCAGTGTCTGTGACTGGACCCAAGTAGGCTTTCTCTTCCCCACACCATGTCCGGGAAAACTTACTTAGCCAAAAGCATTCCTCCACCTGCCTAAATGGGGTCAGAAACTCATGACTGGTGAGCTGCAAAACTGACATTAAATTCTAGGGTCCTTTATACCAAAATGTGAAATAATTCCTTTAGGATTAGAGAAGCTTTGAGAGGAGACACAGAAACGTTAAGCTTTGATCTGACAAGAGTAAGGACTACATCTTTTCCAAATTATAAAGCCATGAGAAAAGTACACTATGTTTTGATGGAGAGGGGAGAACATTTTGAAACTCGTATATTGTTTTAGGTGTCTTTAACACACTTAATTGCTAACAGGCTCTGAGCATAAACAAGTGTTCTATTGAGTCTGCTGTGCTCAGAACTCTTCCATTCTGTATTAAAGATAAGGCCTACAGACACGTTAAAGCAATGTTCTCTATTTTCCATTTATTTAGGAGTAAAACATTGCTTAGAAAGGAAAAAGAAGTTTTTAACAATGTCCCCAAATTTACTTGAGGTCTTCATCTTTCGAAGGCATGAGAAATGAATGAAAAAGATTCCCATTGGGGATGTCCCTCACGTAAGGAATTTTGGACAACCAAGACCCAGTATGAGATAAGCAGAAACAATTTATTTTCTCAAGAATCCTAGGTTCATAACATTAGTGTGATGGTAATAAAAGATTGTGGAGAGGAAAACGTTGGGGGCAGGATGGATCAGGTAGTCACCTTTCTATTCTGACAAACCTATAAAGAAACCCAGCAAGACAGGGCTCCTCACTTACTAGTAAGTCCAGTGACCTCCAGCAGGGTTGGACTTCTGCCAGCTAACCCATGCCACTAACCATTTACAGCACTTAACTTTTGTGTGTGTGTGTGGTTTTAATTTATGAAAAATTTCATAAATTTCAAATGTTAACAGATAAATCCACAATTATTACCTAGAAACAATAATTACAAACTCATGACTATCCAAACCCCTGACACACAACTCTTTTAAAACAAACCCTAGACCTATTATTGGTGTATGTATATATGAAATTCAGTATGTACCGCTAAAAGAGAAAGACTACTATAAAAATAAAAACAATGCCATGATAACATCTAAAATAATAATAATAATTTCTTAACATAAAAATATCCAGTCAGTAATCAGATTTCCCCAAGAAGCTCATAAAAATTTTTAACACAATCCAATATGGACCAAATATTTGGATTAATTCATGTATTTTTTAAGTTTCTTTTAAATCATAAGTTCCTCTTTTCTCTCTTTGGTTTTTGTGTTTTGAAGAAATCAGATCTTTTGTACAGTAAGATTTTTCATAGACTGGAATATGCTGACTGTATTGAGTGTCATTCTGAGCTAATAGATTTAAAACATATATGGTGTGCTTTATCCACTGCAGTCATCATTCTTACTGACGCTTACATCACCCTATCTTCATCAGTGAGAAGCTCTTCTGCTCAGAGCCTAAGTCCTGATGACCTGATTCTAGCAGTTTGTAGAAGTTTTATCTTTCTTTCCCTTTTGGTATGACAAGATTCAGCCTCATCACATACCCAGAATCCCCAATTTTCCTGCAGAGTCTGGTTCCCGTAGTGGGGAATGGTACTTGCAAGCCTTTCTGCTTACAAAGCTCTTTGAACATGCAATGTCATGTATACACATATAAGCCACTTGGGATTACATGTTCTCTTTTCAAAGTGCAGTGAGAAAGCACCCTGTTTCACGTACCCTCAGATCCTGTTCAAAAGCCAGGTCCTAAACTACTCAAAGGGGCATCTTTGTCTGGTTAGCTAGAGAGAGTATGTTAGAAAAACACCACATTATTAACAAATTATTTTTTTGGACAGGAGCTAAGAGTAAAGAAAGCTCCTGAGTGCCTTCCTTTTCCACGGGGAATTGAAAGAAAATAACTCCTGTTTTATTATACTACTAGAGGCCCAGTGCATGAAAATTCGTGCACTCGAGGGGCAAGGGGGATCCCTCAGCCTGGCCTATGCCCTCTTGCAGTCCAGGAGCCCTCAGGGGATGTCACACTGATAGCGTAGGCCCACTACCTCTGGGCATCTGGACTAAGCAATCTAGCCTCCCTCTGTGGGAGGCGACCTGCAGACTGATCTGGGGATGTGGCCGCCCTTCCCCCCCACCTCCATCGCCCCTCCACCACAGCTGATCGCCACCCCCTCCCCCCACCTCCCATCAGGGTCCCCTCCCTTTGCCCATTGGCACAGACCCTGTCTGGCCTGATGCTGCCTGCTCACTGGCCCTTTCCCCCACCC
>PVJN01034302.1:0-22745 GCA_004026805.1 Lasiurus borealis | reverse complement strand
GCATATTTTGGTCACATCTCTTTGGACTAACATGGATTTGCACACATTGACATTTGATCTGGAAGGCACAGATTAAAATTTAGAAGTTAGCTTATTCATTTGTCTCATTTTCTCTTGTACTCACGTCTCCCAATTCTTTGCTATGTTGCCCCATAATGAATTGTTAGAGTAAGAGCACCAGAATCAATCCAAAAGTCATTCCAATAAACATTCTGTAAAGTTTGAAAACTAAATATTTGCTATGTACACAAAAATTAGACTAGTGTTTAGGGACCTCAAAATACACCTTTGGGCCAAATGCTATAAAAAGTAACAGGGCTTGTCACTGTGATTTTCTAGTAACTCTCCTATATCCTCTTGTATGGTTATTAAATCATCTATTTAACCCTCTTTATGGTAAAATAGAAACAATTAGTCTTCATGACAACTAAATCAGCAAATTTTACCAACCCTCACTTTCCTCACAAAACAAGACTGGAAACTTGAAGTGCCAAACAAAAGTACAAAGAAGCAAACAAAAAGACTTAACTGGTTATTCCAGCTTCGTGCATTTTGTTTTACTGTAAGGAAACTTACCTTCAAAATTCATTTTACTACAAAAAGGAACAAACTTTCTGGGGTCTGAAGGGATTGGTACTTGAAGATACTCCAGTCAGCAGGGGGTCATGTTGAGCATTCTGCAGACAGAATTGTTTCAAATCTGCAGCTGCCTGGGAAACCTAAGGTAACAAAGTGAGAGGGAATGGGAGGGAGGTGATTAAGAATGTTTTTAGAAAAAGTTTTCTCAGATCTTTCAAAATACCTGCAATAAACATTTCCCTTAACTCAAAAACATTTCTCTTAATTGGAGGTTATCAGTCACATACTGAGCTCTTAAAGCATGGCATGTAAATAAGACTAGTTTGTTTCATTTTCTTATTAGAAGCATTATCAAATGATTTAATACAAACAGTACAATTCCATTTATCTGTAAAATACAGCACATCTTGCTAGTTTATTAATACGCAGGTTGCTTAAGTGTAACCTTAAGCAGCAGCATCTTTTTATTAAAAAGCATACTCTAGGCAGTACAAATGATAGAGCTTACACAAAAAGCATTAAAATTCTAGCAAACTATTACTTCACCTTGAAAGCAATAGTACTGGAAAAATGCTAGCACTGTGAATGAACATAAAGTTCTAAATCTAAACCATTCAATTCATTGTTTTGGTATCATGTATCATCAGCTGTTTAATGTTACAAAACTGGACAGCAACAGCTTTCTGCTCAGTGTCAGGTGGCTGAAAAGTTGATAGCAAACTTCAGTTAATTTTAACTTCAGCCTGCCTGTAAGAAACTCTATTTGCCTTAAATGTGATTTTACTGTTGTAGTTAATCCCACCCGAGGCTATTTTCCCATTGACTTTTAGATGAAGTGGAAATGATGGGGGAAGAGAGAAATATCTATGTGAGAGAGAAACATCAACTGGTTACCTTCTGCATGGCCCCATCCAGACCCGGGGTCAAGCCTGCAAATGAAGTACATGCCCTTGACCATAATCAAACCCAGAACACTTCAGTCTACAGGCCGATGCTCTATCTATTGAACCAAACTGGCTAGTGCCTTAAATGTGATTTAATAATTTTTATGTATATACAATGCCACCCAAATAGGACTTAAAGAACTTCTATGGCTTTATATTTTACTTTGTTTATGTTATAGCATTTAAACATCTATTTGTACATAATTTGGTAAGGTGATTGATGCAGGATACAAAACCAGTGAACTGAACGGTTCAGGTGTAGAATATGGATCCCTAAAAGATGCCCCAAATGAATAAAATATCCTAAGTTTTGAACTAAGGTTTAGGAAGATGGGAAAAATAATCACTTATTCTCAGTTTTAACTGTCCTCACGGAGGGTGAGTGCAGTAGTCCAAGACAGTCCAGTTGGGGTATTTGGCCTTTGAAAAGGTTAGGAGCATCACAGATGCTCTCTATACCAGAAAACCTGCAGATTATTGATATACCTGATAAATGTACATTAACCTGATAAAATGATCCATCATCCAGAACTGAATCTAAACTCCGCTCTCAGAATCCATTTGTATGTTTGGCTTACACAACAGTCCAAGGTAATGAGTTCCACAGGTTTATTTAGCAACTGTGTAAAGTAGTAGTTTTAAAATACCTGGTACCAAGTACTTTGATAAATGGCACTCTGCTCCCTTCAAAAAGGAGGTAGGCATAAAGCTAAAGTATTATTATTTTTCAGTCTTATAACTTGATTTCATTCACATCGACTAGCAACAAAAATACAGTAAAGTATCTGTTAATTTTTTTGCCTAAAGTGTAGTAAGCTCCAACTTAACTCCCTTTCACAAACTTCTCAAGCACCACTATGTGCTTTTAGACATTGAGAATACATAAAAGCAACCAGGTCCCTGCTGTTGTGGAGCTGACAGTTCAGAGAACAAGATAGGTAAGATGCTCTAAAGAAAAAAAAAAAAAAACTCAATGCCCCAAAATCCAGCCAAATGACTACCAGTGTGAAACTAATGTGAGAATTCCAAGGAATGGGGAAAACAGGGAAACCTTCTAAAGAACTCACAAGCTGCTAGCCCCTAAGGCGCTGTAATAATCACCAACCAGGAGGCTGACATCCTATAATCCTCGCATAATTACTAGTGCCCTCTCTCACTCCTGGGTTGGTAATCAAGTGTATGATCACCCTACATATGGGAGAATTTCTCAAGCATTTGTGACAATTTCTATCTATTGTATTCAAACAAAGGTTTAAACAGTAAACTTGTGCTAGCTTAAAAATATCACTGGTAGAAAGCATCTAGCATAGTCATGGATAAAAAGAGATGCACAAAATGCAATCAAACTGACCACATTTTGCATCTAAAGAAAAGCTCATTTAAATTCTCAAGGTTTGAATGCCACGCTCCTTCTGCCTGGCCTTACCATCAGACAAACTGAGAACTCTAAAACCAAGTCACTTGGAAGTGGCTTTAGTGATTTCAACCAGAAGCCTCCTAAAGATTTAAGTATCGGATGCAGGCATCATGCTGGGGAGTTATTGGAAGGGGCCGAGGTTTTCTCATAATAAAGCCCTCGGTGTACTTTAGCCTGAGGACTTCATATTTTCTTTGGAGACTAGGGCTTAAGCACCCGTACTTAACACCTTTCAATCAACTTTTTTTTTTTTCTTTTCTGGGCCATTCCAAAGTATAATAAGGGCACACCTGACTGTCCACAAATGCCACTGGGTAAGGTTAAGAATCTATAGAGATTAGAGAAATGAATTCCAAACGGCAGTGGAGTCCACAGCACTTACAGGACAGGGAGGGGGAATCCCACACCAAGACTATCGGGAATTTCCCTTCCCTCCTGAGGTGTACACAACTAAATTAGGTTCCTGGCATTTCCACTTAAGGAAACAGGCCCATGGGAGACCATCTTACTCCACACAAAAACATTTCTGGGAGAAGTAAAGACTACCCTCCCTGATGAACACAGAATCAAATCATCTTGGAAAATGGCTGCTTCTTCGGACAAAGGGAATGATTCATATTCTACTCTCGTTTCTTCTTTTCATTACAAGGAGTGTTTCACATGTAAGATGATCTGTTGCCAGAAAGAAAACCAATCCGCTTGGGATTTTAAAAAAATCTGGGAGGAACTTGGGAGGATAGCACTTGAAAGTCAGGTCCACAAACACATCAACAACAGACAAAAGACCCCTTCCCGTCCCACACCCCACCCCCCAACCCCGGCCCCCAAAATAAAACAGCCGACGAAGACAAGGTCAATGCTAACCAAATGCCAAAGTAAGTAAAACGGATCCGCCCTCATCACTTTCCACGGGCACGCGGGCCTGGAGGTATCCCCAAGGTCAGATCACCCCAAGCTGTGCCAAACAGGTATGAAATGTTCGAGACTGGTTTTATACATATACAGAGCTAACCTTACACACCGCGGACGATTCAAAAATAAACGTATAGTTTCAAGTTATGCAAGAGTTCGTTCTCAAGTTCGGGGGATGCGAGGAGCTGGAGGGAAGAACCTTCTGCTAAAGTGGAGGGGAGTTTGGGGAGGGGTTTGGAAAGGTCTGAGACGAAAACAAAACATACGTCTGTTCTCAATCAACAATCGGACGGAGTCCCGCGGGGCGACAAGAGGAGGAGGCGGCCGGAGGGGGGGCGGGAAGGGTGCGGGCCGCGCCGAGGAGCCGCCGCCGCGGGCCCGGCCGGCGCGGAGTCACCGCCGGGGGGGAGGGGGCGGGAAGGAGGGTCCGAAGGCGGAACGCCGCGGCTCAGCCCGGCCGCCGGCCCGCGGCGGGACATCTCACCGCGGAAGGGCGCACCCACCTGACCCCCCCCAGCCCCTGCGCCCACTCACGCCGCTAAGTCTCTTCACTTTCGCGGCTCTCGGGTCGCCCTCGGCGGCCGGCGCGCACCCTCCGCCTGGCCCGGCCCGGCCCGGCCCGCTCGGCGGCGATCCCACCGCCACGTCCGCCTTCCCCTCCCCCTCGGCCGCCCGCCCCCACTTGCCTTCACGCGGTTGAGCCCAGCCTCCAGCCGGAGCTGTTGAACTACTTTCTTCATAGCGGTGACGCTGGAGGAGCCAGACATGGTGCACGCGAGCGCCGGGCAGACGGGTCGGTAGCGCGGGTCGCGGGTCCGCGAGGGCCAGACGGCGGGGCAGCGACGCGAGGGGCGGAGCTCCGAACTTTGTCTCCAAGTTTCCGGTTCTTGGCCCCGCGCGGCTCCACCCTCGGTGCGCATGCGCGCCGCCTCGGCCGGCGGTTTCGGCGACACGCCCGGCGGGACGCGAGAGCCGGGAAGGCCGGACGGAGCGGGAGGGGCGGGGCGGGGCGGCGGGGGGCGTGGCAGCCGCGAGGCGCGAGACGCGAGGCGCGAGCGCGGACTGGACCGGCCTCTCCTCTCCCTCGGCTCCCCTCCCGGGAGGCGGACTGGGGAGAGGGCAGGAAAGCGCCGGTCGTGGGCCGGGGAGACCGAAGAGGAACCCAGCAGGAGGCCGCGCAGTGGAAGCCGGACGCTTGAGGGAGCTGATCGAAGGCCTGGCGGCGGGGTGACCAGAAGGTCCCGGCTTTCCTGCCGGAGTTGGCGGCAGAGGTTGAGGGAAGGAAGAGGGAGAGAGCCCTGCCCGAGGTGTGGGAGCTACACGTACCCGCTTTCTCACTGTCACCCCATCCCCACAGGGGCCTCTCTCAGTGACCCGAGTGTGTCCCGTGGGCGCCCTGGCCGCAGCCCGCTCGCTTCCCCGCCGTGAGACCCTGAGGCCGAGAGGACGCGGCGGGCGCGGTGACCGTCCGCTGGTTCCGTGGAGAAAACGGGATCTTCTCAAGGTTCGGCTTCCGTTGCCTCTTACCTTCCCTCAGTTTTCTGGAAGAGGTGGTGGAAAAGCCAAGGTGCTGGTTGGGGTATTTACACCTGCCTCTTCTTGTTACCTCTTTCACTTTTTAATGTAAAATACGCTTATTTTACATTAAGGGGTAGTAGGATTAATCGAGCAAAAATAGGCGGTTTCGCTCATGGGAGAAAGTTATGTGTTATGTCAAGGCATTTAGGACAAATGTTTTGTTTTAGTTAGCTGTATATTACCTATACAGATATACCTATATCCATATGTATGTTCTTGTTGATTCCAAAGAGGAAGGGAGAGAGAAACATGAGGGACGAGAGAGAATCACTGATGGGCTGCCTCCTGCACGCCCCGCACTGGGATGGAGCCCGCCACCTGAGCAGGAATCCCACCGTGATCTCCTGGTTCATAGGTCGAGGCTCAGGCACTGAGCGAGGCAGGGTTTCCCGTTCTGCTGGAACAGCCCATTAACGAATATACCAATGACTTCAATTAATGTAATTTCATTATTAATGCATTTCAAACTTTTGTACAGTGGAAAATCCCATATGTAATTGGTGGCTCTATGTCCACAAATCCTAACTCGTTTGCTGAACAGTTTAAATAACTTTACAAAAAAAAATGCCCAGCGTACTTAAACATTGTACTTAATTCATACAATGGACGTAATGACTAGGATTAAAAACCAGGGTTGGAATTCAGGCCTTATCTATCCTTGATATCCCTGGACAAGCCACCTGAACTTTGCCGAGGTCCTGTTTCCTCATTTCAAAATGAAATAATAAAACTCCGCAGAGCTGTTTGTGAGAATGAAACAAAATTATACATATTAAGAATATGACAAGTTATCTTAATATCACTTCTCCCTCTTCCCCAGCAGCATTTTAAGTTATTTCATTTTTGGTGGGTGCTGACTGACTTCATTCATACGTGACGTATTTGGAAGATTGAGAATATATATCTTTACTCAAAGGATGAAACATGAATGAATGGTTTTATAGATTATACAGAACTAGAAATCTGCTTCTCTGGCTAATCATTTAATTATTTTGTGTGAGATTCCACTATATTGGTATATTTAAAGGTAGCCCATTTCAGGTTTTCAATTTTAGTATTTATTTAGGATTTTCTAAAGTTCACCAAGCATCTCTTTGTATACTCTATAATCAAACCAGACAGGAAATAAAAATCACCAGAATTCTTATTTCTAAGTACTGCTGCACAGAGTATCAGAAATTCTTAAGCTTCCCTGAAGATTCTACTAAAAAACTACTAGAAGTGATAATTTAGTGAAGTAAACAGAAAAAACTTGCATTTATATATAACAATAGTGAACTGCCACAAGGGAAAACTTAAAACAATCCATTTTACAATTTCATTAAAAGAAATACCTAGGAATAAATTTAACCAAAGATGTAAAAAATCTAACTCATTTACTGAACAGTTTATAAAGCACTGAAAAAAGAAGTTGAAGAAGAAACAATTAAGTGGAATCATATATAATGTTCATGGACAAGAAAATATCTATACTACACAAAGCTGTTTATAGATTTCAATGCAATTTCTGTCAAGATACCAATGGTGTATTTCACAGAACTAGAATAAATATTCCAAAAGTTTATATGGAACTACAAAAGACTGAATAACCATAGCAATCATGAGAAAGAACAACAAAGTTGAAGGAATCACACTACTTGATATCAAACAATACTACAAGCATAGTACTGGCAAAAAAATACATATACAGGATGCCCCCCCTCCCCAAATGTACACAAACTTTGAATAATTTTAAAGGCAGTGTTTATTAAAATACATTTCATTTTCAAAATGTAATAGAATCTACAGATTAAGTATGTAGATCAATGAAACAATAGAGAGCCTAGAAATAAATTGACACCTTTATGGTCAATTAATATTTGACAAAGGAGGCAAAAACTTACAATGAGGTCAAGATAATCTATTCAATAAATCGTATTGGGGAAATTGGACTGTTACAAAAAGATGAAATTAAACCACCTTCTTACACCATACACAAAAATAAAATGGATTGAAGACTTAAATGTTAGAGTTGAAATAAAAATTCTATAAGAAAACAGGCTGTAAAACACACTTTTCATAGAAATATTTTTTCTAATATATATCCTTTGGCAAGGGAAACAAATAAATGGAACTACATCAAACTAAGAAGTTTTTGCACAACAAAAGAAACTATCAAAACAACCTACTGAGTGGTAGAACATATTCATCATTGATATATCTGATAAGGGGTTAATATCCAAAATTTATGAAGAACTTCCAAAACTCAACACCAAAAAAAAACCAGTCTAATTAAAAAATGGGTAAAGGGCCCAATTGGTATGGCTCAGTGGTTGAATGTCAACCTATGAACCAGGAGGTGATAGTTCGATTCTTGGTCAGGGCACATGACCAGAATACATGTTTGATCCTCAGTAGGAAGTATGCAGGAGGCAACTGATCAATAATTTTCTCTCATTGATGTTTCTGGAGGTAGCTGATCAATGATTCTCTCTCACTGATGTTTCTGTCTCCCCCTTTCCCTTCATCTCTGAAATCAATAAAAATATACCATATATATATATATATATATATATATATATTTTTTTTTTTTTTTTTTTAATGGGCAAAGGACCTGAATAGACATTTCTCCAAAGAGGTCATACAGATGGTCGATAGATATGAGAAGATGTTTAATGTCATTAGTCATCAGAAAAATGCAAATTAAAACTACAATGAGATGTCACCTCACACCTATCAGGAAGGCCATCATCAATAGGATGTGAAGAAAAGTGAATCCTCATAAACTATTAGTGGGAATAAAGATTGGTGCAGCCACTGTGGAAAACAGAGTTACCTCAATAAAAGTAAAATTGCCTTCTGACCCAGTGATTTCACTTCTGGGAATATATCTGAAGAAACCTGAAACACTAATTGGAAAGAATAAATGCACTTCTATGTTCATTGTAGTATTATTTACAATAACCAAAATTTTGAAGCAGTCCCAGTGTCCATCAGTAGATGAGGAAGGGATAAAAAAAGCTGTATATTTGCACAATGGAATACTTCTTGACTATAACAAAAGAAATCAATCTTACCATTTGTGACAGCATGGATGGACCAGGAAAGCATTATGCTTAGAGAAATAAGCATTCAGAGAAAGACAAGTAATGTATGATTTCACTTATATGTGGAATCTAATGAACAAACAAAATAGAAACAGAATCATAAAGAACAGACTGACAGCTGTCAGAGGGGAGGGGAGGTTGCTGAGATTTAGTATAAAAGATAAAGCCAACCTTTCATTCCTGGCAGAGGAGTGGTTATACAGCAAAATTATACTAAATGAGAGATTAGACTAGAACTCTATCCAGCTATTAATCTTCTTTTGTTTGAATTGTCATTGTTTTGCTAATTAGCTAATATGTAAGGAATTTGAAAATACCAAAGATTATGTGGTAGGAGTTAGTAAGTGAAATATGATTTGGTTAGAATCAACTATAAGTTCTAAGCATGCTTAAAGAAGTTAATGAAACCTCTGTTGGTTTTGATAGTAAAGATTTAAGTTACCTCAAGCAATGAAGAGATTATTGTAAAAATTAACATAGAGCAGTAGTTGAGTTGATATAGCCAAACTGGGAATAGATGCAAGACTAGAGACCTCTCCAGGAAAAATTTTGACTCTTCTTTTTAGTGCTCAGCTATAAACAGGAATTACTTATGTATCTCCTCAGTTACCTTCTCACAGCCAGCTAGTCATTCTGAGTATTCTTTATCTCTTTTCTGTCTTTATTTACAAATAATGGTAGCTTTCTCATAACATGGATTTACCCCATGGCTAAGCTACTACTTCATGACTTCTCCTTCATCCCTACCTCCTCCCTTTTTTTCTCCTCCCCTTTCTTCCCCTCCCCTTCATTTTGCTTCAGTGTCTACTAACTACACACTTTAATCTTGAGTTCTCTCAATTCTAATTTCTAAAGGCTCGTCTCATTTATCTGTGGCCAGCCAGGATTTGGTCTTAGTATTGATCCTATCAGAAATGGTAAAGACAGTTATAATTCAAAGCATGTCTTCTTTGCTATAGTGTAGTGGGGCAGTTTACCTTAGGACAGTGGTCGGCAAACCGCATGCAGCTCTTTGGCCTCTTGAGTGTGGTGGCTCTTCCACAAAATACCATGGCCTGGGCGAAGTCTATTTTGAAGAAGTGGCCTTAGAAGAAGTTTAAGTTTAAAAAATGTGGCTCTCAAAAGAACTTTGTGTTGATATTTGGCTCTGTTGACTAATGAGTTTCCTGACCACTGCGTTAGGACAATAGTAAAGCAGGTCTTGATTGATCTGTGCTGAGTTTGCTTAATTAAAAATTTCTTCTAAATTAAAATATCAAGTGTTTAATGTATCAACAGGAATTAAAAATTCTGGCTTCCCAATCTGCATACTAGTTACTGTACTTTATGGCATTATAAATTACCATCACTAATTCTTATCTAATATAGAGGTTACTATAGATGTGTCTGAGTCTTTTCTAAAAATATACTTTATAGAAAATACTATATGTATTTTATCTTAATTTTTGACCAAGAGAAAATGAATTGTTTAAAATGTGTCCTGGTTACAACTCTATTAAAATTTACTAGTTTACTTAGTTGTATAGGATGTATGTTCATTCCATTATAATTATTAACCCTACTTATTAGTAAATTTATTAGTAATATATTATTAATTAGTAATTTATTAATATCTATTTGAATTACTATAATAAGATTGTATACATACCTAAGTTTCCATTTTGACTCTGTTTTAAAGTCTTTTATATATGTGTGTGTGTTTTTTCACTTTTTGAATGAATCAGAGACCAGAAATGAGTGGAATACAATCTTAAGCAAGTCAAAAATCTGTTACAACATTTATACTACTTGAATGAAGAAAGGTAAAAAACCCCACAAAATTCCACCTGATAATTATTACCCCATTGAGACATTTGTGAATTTGTCCCTCAATCCAAATCAACCTTCCTCATCAGAGGTAAGAAAATATTTTTATACTAATATATATAAAAAATTTGCTGCCCTAACCCGTTTGGCTCGGCCTGCAGACTCAAAGGTCCCAGTTTTGATTCTGGTCAAGGGCATGTACCTTGGTTGTAGGCACATCCCCAGTAGGGGGTGTACAGGAGGCAGCTGATCGATGTTTCTCTCTCATCGATTTTTCTAACTCTCTATTCTTCTCCCTTCCTCTCTGTAAAACAAAATCAATAAAATATATATATTTTTAAATTTTGCTAATCTTGGAAAAAAAATTTAATGTGTTTTATTGATTTGAGAGAGAGAGAGAGAGATTGATGAGGGAGAGAAACATTGATTGGTGGTGCCTCCTGCCTACTTGAAATTAAGCCAGAGACCTGGGCATGTGCCCTGACAAAGAATCGAACTAGCAGTCTTTTGGTGCATGGCACAACACTTAACCACTGAACCACACCAGCTAGTGCCTTTGAATAATTTTGATAAAGCAAAAATATGTATTATATAAAATGTTAGCTATTCACTTAGAAGTCTACCCTATGTATTCCATTTTCTAATAATAGTACTTGTATCTCTAGCTCACTTCCTCTAAGTACCCTGATTGTACTAGGACCTACAATCACTTGTTTTTCCTTTGTTGTTTGTTTTGATTCCTTTCAATGTCATCCATAGCTGGCTTAAATACAGTAGAGCAGTCTTGATCACTCTCTTGTACTCCTTGCCCCTCTCTCTTTTCATTGTACTCCTTAGCAAAACAAAAATGCTGGTTAATCCAATTCTATACCTATACCTATAGGAAAGCATGGCTGGATAAAACTATATCAGCATAAGGACTATATCTCCTTTATTTATTTATTTTTTTAACTTTATCATTTATGTATATATGTATGTATGTATGTATGTATGTATTTTTAGTGTCCAATCTCTTTTAATACAGAAAGGGTGCAGTGAAAATGTATCCATGTCCCCTTGAGGTGGCCCAGAACAGTCAGTCCTTCCACAGGTTCTTCTTTCTTTTTCATCTTAGCCTTTATTTTCTTTATCTTAAAATGATGCCTTTCTATTTATTTTTTTTTCACAAAAAGAATCCTATCTAATAAAATAATATGCAAATTAACCATCACTCCATTACACCAGTAAGCCATACTCACCAGCCAATCAGGAGTGAGTATGCAAATTAACCGAACCAAGATGGCTACAACCACAGAGAAAGTAGGAGGCTTGGGTTTCCCCAGCAATTGAGGAAACCAAGCTTTCTGCCTTCCCTGGCCTACCTTGGCCTCTACTCAAAGCTACAAAGTTTCAATTATAGAAGATAAATCCCAACAAAAATGGCAGCAGCCATGGAGCTGGAGAAAACAGGAGGCTTAAGTTGACCCCGGCAATGGAGGAAGACAAGCTTTCCGCCTTTCCTGGCCGGTCTAGACCTCTACTCAAGGCTACAAAGTTTCAATTATAGAAGATAAATAAATCCCCCCCAAAAATGGCTGTGGCCACAGGCCACAGAGCAAGCATGAAGCTTGGCTCCATTCAAGGCTACAAAATTTCAATTACAAAACATAAATCCCAAATACCAGGGCCTCTGCTTGGGTCCCTGGGGGGATGGGGGGAAGGGGAGGGGCGTGACCATCCTGCAAACCACCACATGCACCTTGCCCAGGCTGCCCCATGCCCCAAGGGAACCCCCATCCTGATCCAGGACACCCTTCAGGGCAAACCAGCTAGCCCCAACATTTGTACCAGGTCTCTATCCTCCTATTTAATAAAAGGGAAATATGCAAATTGACTGTCATTCCAACACACAAGATGGCTGCCCCCATGTGGTTAAAGATGTCTGCCCTCGTGAACACAAGCTGGCCACCACAAGATGGCCAGCAGGGAAAGGCAGTTGGGAGGGACCAGGCCTGCAGGGAAGGACAGTTCGGGCTGACTAGGATGGTAGAGGAGGGAAGTTGGGCGCAACTGGGCCTGCAGGGAAGGGGAGTTGTGGGGGACCCAGGCCTGCAGGGGAAAACAGTTAGGGGGGGACCAGGCCTGCAGAGGAGGGCAGTTACAGGTGACCAGGCCTGAAGGGGAGGGTAGTTATGGGCAAATAGGCCGGCAGGGGAGCAGTTAGGCATCAATCAGGCTGGCAGGGGAGTAATTAGGGGGTGATCAGGCTGGCAGGCAGAAGCAGTTAGGGGCAATCAGAAGAGCAGGCAGGAGACCAGTTGGGAGCCAGCGATCCTGGATTGTGAGAGGGGTTCCAGATTGGAGAGGGTGCAGGCTGGGCTAAGTGACAATCCCCCCACCCATGCATGAATTTTGTGCACCGGGACTCTAGTCTTAAATGTTATTAATGTTACATGCAATAAACATCAATTATTCAAGAAAAATGATCTTACACATAATACTACATACAATAAACATTACTATTTCAAGAATAAAAAGATTTTTAAAAAGAATAAAAAGATTTTAAGTATAATATTACCAAAACTGTACTAACATAGTATGATACCACAAAAGTTGTAGGAAATATTAAAAATCTGCAAATAACAGGATTACTTCTAGTATATTTTTCTCCCTCTAATTCTATTTTTGTTCACCAGTTTCTGTTCATTATATTTCACAGATGAGGGAGATCATATGATATCTTTCTCCAACTGTGTTATTTTGCTTAGCATGATGCTTTTAAAGTTTATTTTGTTGGAATGAGTATTGCAACTCCAGCTTTTTTTTTCTTTTCCATTTGCATGGATAATTTTTCCCATCCCTTCACTTTCATCCTGTGTGTCTTTTGTTTTGAGGTGGGTCTCTTGTAGACTATATTCTGGTTATGTTTTTGTATCCATTCAGCTACTCTACATCTTTTGATTGGAGCATTTAATCCATTTACATTGATGGTTGTTATTAAGAGGTACTTATTTATAGCCATTTTAATTCTGTATGGCTAGGTTTCTCTCTCTGTTTCCTCTTCTCAGCAATCCCTTTAGCATTTCTTGTAATGCAAGCTTGGAGGTGATGGACTACTTTAGCCTTTTTTTGTCTGGGAAGCTCTTTATCTGACTGTTTCTTTTGAATGATAGCCTTGCTGGATATAGTAATCTTGGTTTCAGATCTTTGCTTTCCATTATCTTGAATACTTAATTCCATTCCCTTCTGGCCTGTAGAGTTTCTGATGAAAAATCAGGTGTCAGTCTTATAAGAAATTTTTTGTAGGTAACAGTTTTCTTTTCTCTTGCTGCCTTTAAGAGTCTACATTTGTCTTTAATTTTTGGAATTTTAATTATGATGTGTCTGGACATGGGTCTGGTTGGATTCTTCTTGTTTACCTCCTGAACTTGTGTGACTTTTTCCTTTACCAGGTTAGGGGAGTTTTCTACCATTATTTCTTCAAACACACTCCCTATTCCTTTCTCCCTTTCTGCCTCTTCTGGAATACCTACTATTCTAATATTGTTATGTTTCACATTGTACCACAGTTCCTGATTTTTAAGATTTCTTCCTAATTTTTCATTGTTTTTTTCTTTTTGGCACTCTAATTGAGTGAAATTTTCAATTCTATATTTTAATTCACTTATTCAGTCCTCAGCTTCCCCTAATCTACTGTGTATTCCTTCCAATGTGTTCTTTATTTGTATTATGTCATTCTTTATCTCAGACTGTTCTTTTTTATAGTTACTATATATTTTTTCATTCTGTTGAGCATTTTTAGCATCATTACTCTGAACTTTGTTTCAGATAAATTTCTTATCTCTGCTTCATTTGTCTCTTCTGGAGAATTTGCTAGTTCTTTCATTTGGGGATTGCTTCTTTGTTTCTTCATTTGGGTGGTCTGTTTGGGTTTGTGACTGTTTTAGGTAGATCTTCTATATCTCTCAATCTCTAGTGCAGGACGGAGTTAAAGGCTGTTTCTGACTAATTGGATCAGGCAAAGACTCAAAACCTCCAGAGACTGCCTCTAACTATGGACTAATAGGATTCTGACTTGAATTGCCCTCAGGCAATCGTCCTCTAGAGTGGTGACAGTTTTTTCAACAGGGTAGGGTAGTTGCTTCTGCCTGGGGGCTAATTGTTACCTCTAATTTCTTAAGTGGCCTCAGGGCAAGGTGTTTTTCTATAGGGTGTGGTGACTGTCTTCCCCTCAGGCAAGGCAGATTATGTGGGAAAGATGTCCTCTCATCTGTGGGGGAATGAGTTAGCCCAGGAATCCTGGGATGTCTGCCTTCTGAGCTCTATCCTCAAGTCCAAAGTCCTGAGTTCTGCTCTCACAGCTCCAGTCCACTTCACCCTCCCTCTGCCAGAGTACAAGGTGGGTGGCTCCACAGGGAATTTTTGTGCATTGGCCCTTTAAGAGAGTGCCCAAACTTTTAGCTGCCATTCCCTGCCAGATAGCACCCCACTGCTTTTCACAGCTACATGTTATATGGGTACTCTTCTCAGTTTGGTGCTCTCTGCTGGGGAGCCCAGCTTCAGGATTAGATCCCAGAGTTTTCAGTGGTACCCCCGCACACACAGCTGAGAATCTCTCTGGGACTTCATTTGCCATCTGTGAGTGCCTGGTCAGCCCTTTCACACCCCCACCCATCCTACCAGTCTCTATGCAGTCTCCACCTTTGGTCCTTAGGTATCAGAGTTCTCTCCTGTGAGTTTTACATTGATTATTTCAGAAGTCTTTTCATATTTCAGTTGTAATTCCAGCTTGTTCCTGGGAGCATGTCTGTGCAGCATCCTACTATTCTGCCACCATTTTAAATCTATATCTCACTTTAAATTCATGACCATGAATCTCTAGTGGGATCTTTTGCTAGTAGGCAATCAAACTATCTTCAACTCATTCACTCTTCCGGGTTTTTTTGAACAACTATTTTATTTTTCACCCCACTTTTTTCTTTAAAATAACTCCAAGCTGCCAAAACCAGTTTGGCTCAGGGGCTAGAGTGTCAGCCTGCGGACTGAAGGGTCCCAGGTTCGATTCCAGTCAAGGACACGTACCTTGGTTACAGGCACATCCCCAGTAGGAGGTATGCAGAAGCCAGCTGTTTCTTTCTCATCGATGTTTCTAACTCTCTATCCCTCTCCCTTCCTCTTCATAGAAAATCAATAAATATATTTAAAAAAATAACTCCAAGCTTTACTTTTATTTACTTACTAGAGGCCCAGTGCATGAAATCGGGCATGGGGTGTGTTCCTCAGCCCAGCTTGCACCCCCTCCAATCTGGGATCCCTGGAGGGATGTCCGACTGCACGTTAAGACCTGCTGGAATCTCTATTCTGTCCCATTGTATATGTCTGTTCTTGTGCCAGTACCAGGCTGTTTTGAAAACAGTGGTTTTGTCAAATACAGCTTGAAATCTGGTATTGAGATCCCACCTACTTTATTCTTCTTTCATAGGATTGCTGTGGCTATTTGGGTCTTTTTTTATTCCAGATGAATCTTTGGAGAGTTCTTTCTAGGTCTGTGAAATATGTCGTTGGTATTTTAATGGGGAGAGCCTTGAATTTATAGATTGCTTTGTGTAGTTTGGACATTTTAATGATGTTGATTCTCCCCAATCCATGAGCATGGTATACTCTTCCATCCAATTACGTCTTCCTCTATCTCTTTTTTTCAGTGTCCTGTAGTTTCTACATATAGGTCTTCTACCTCCTTAGTAAAGTTTATTCCTAAATAACTTAATTTTTTTGGTGCAATGGTAAGTGGGATTACTTTTTTAGTCTCTCTTTTTGTAAGTTCACTATTGGTGTATAGAAATGGCATAGATTTCTTGGCATTAATTTTGTATCCTGCTACATTGCCAAATTCATTTATTAAGCCTATTAGATTTTGATGGAATCTTTCAGGATTTTTATGTATAGTATAATGTCATCTGCAAATAAGGACAACTTTACTTCTTCTCCAATTTGGATGCCTTTTATTTCTTCTTCTTGACTAATTACAATGACTAATACTTCCAGTACTATGTCAAATAGGAGTGCTAAGAGTGGGCATCCCTGTCTTGTTCCTATTCTTAGGGGAAATGGTTTTATTTTATTTTATTTTATTTTATTTTTAAATATATTTTATTGTGTTTTTTTTTTTTACAGAGAGGAAGGGAGAGGGATAGAGAGTCAGAAACATCGATGAGAGAGAGATATCGATCAGCCACCTTCTGCACACTCCCTACTGGAGATATGCCTGCAACCAAGGTAAATGCCCTTGACTGGAATCAAACCTGGGACCTTTCAGTCCACAGGCCGATGCTCTAGCCACTGAGCCAAACTGGTTTCAGCAAACTTTGCCCATTATAAGGTTTTTATGATGCTGAGGTATGAACCTTCTATTCCCACCTTGCTGAGAGTTTTTATCAAGAAAGGATATTGGATTTTGTCAAATGGTTTTTCTGCATCAATTGATATGACTATGTGATTTTTATCTCTCAATTTGTTTATGTGTTGTATCACATTTATTGATTTGCGTATATTTGTACCATCCTAGCATTCCTAGGATAAATCATACTTGGTCATGGAGTATGATCTTTCTGATGTACTGCTGGATCCAATTTGCTAGAATTTTGTTGAGGATTTTGGCATCTATGTTCATGAGGGATATTGGCCTGTAATTCTCTTTCATTGTATTGTCTTTATCTAGTTTTGGGATTAGTATGATGCTGGCTTCACAGAAGGTGTTTAGAAGTATTCCTTCTTCTTGAATGTTTTTGAATAGTCTGAGGAGGATAGGTTTTAATTCTTCCTTGAATGTATGGTAAAACTCTCCTATGTAGCCATCTGGTCCCAGGCTTTGATTTGCTGGAAGCTTTTTGATGACTGCTTCAATTTCTTCCATAGTTATTGGCCTATTGAGATGTTTAGATTCTTCCTGATTGAGTTTTGGAAGGTTATATTTTTCTAGGAATATGTCCATTTCCTCCAGGTTGTATAGTTTGGTGGAATAGAGTTGTTCATAGTATGTTTTAACAATCCTTTGTATTTCAGTGGGGTCTGTTGTTGTTTCTCCTCTTTCATTTCTGATTTTGTTTATTTGGGTTTTCTCTCTTCTTGGTGAGCCTGGCTACAGTTCCATCAATCTTGTTTATCCTTTCAAAAAACCAGCTCTTGGTTTTGTTGATCTTTTTATATTGTTTCTTAGGGCTCTATATCATTTATCTCTGCTCTGATCTTTACTGTTTCCTTCCTTCTGCTTATACTGGGCTTTTCTTGTTGCTCTCTTTCTAACTTTTTGAGTTGTGGGGTTCGGTAATTTATTACCATTGTTTGTTGTTTTTTGCAGTAGGTTTGTAGAGCTATGAACTTCCCTTTCAAGACTGCTTTCACTGTGTCCCATAGATTTTGGATTGTTGTGTTTTCATTGTATTTTGTTGCCATGATGTTTTTTATTTCTTCCTTGTTCTCTCTGGTAACCCATTTATTCTTTAATAGCTTGCTGTTTAGTCTCCATGTGTTTGATTTCTTTGGATTGTTTTTATTGTAGTTGATTTCTAGTTTTATGCCACTGTGATCTGAGAAGATGCTTGATATGATTTCTATCTCCTTGAATTTGAAGAGACTTTTCTTATGACCCAACATATGATGTATCTTTGAAAATGACCCATGTGCACTAGAGAAGAATGTATATTCTGTGGCTTTGGGGTGAAATGTTCTGAAGATGTCAATTAATTCCATCTTGTCCAGTGAGTCACTTAGGATTGATGTTTCTTTTCTGATTTTTTGTTTAAAGGATTTGTGTAATGGTGATAGTGGGGTATTAAAGTCTCCTACCATGATTGTATTGCTGTCAATTATTCCCTTGATATCCTCCAAGAGTTTTTTTATGTTATTGGGTGCATATGTGTTTACCAGAGTTATTTCTTCTTGTTGGATTGCTGCTTTAGTATTATGAAGTGGCCTTCCTTATCTCTTGTTATGTTCTTCACTTTGAGATCTACTTTGTCAGATATAAGTATTGCAATCCCAGCTTTTTGTTCATTTCCATTTGCCTGAAAAACTGTTTTCCATCCCTTCACCCTCAGTCTGTGTGCGTCTTTTTTTCTGAGGTGGGTTTCTTGTAGACAGCAAACATATGGGTCATGTTTTCTTATCGATTCTGTTACCCTATGTCTTTTGGTTAGAGCATTTAATCCATTTACATTTAATTTTTTTATTGATAGGTACTTATTCATTGCTATTTTTATTCTTTACCCCTGTGTATCTTCTTCGCTTCCTATTTCTTTGTTTTTGTTTGTTTGTTTGTTTTATAGCAGATCCTTTAGCATTTCTTGCATTGTTGGTTTGCTTGTAATAAATTCCCTTAATCCTTTTTTATCTGTGAAGCTCCTGATTTCACCTTCAATTTTGATTGATAGCCTTGCTGGGAACAGTATTCTTGGATTCAGACCCTAGCTTTGCATGACTTTGTATATTTCATTCCATTCCCTTCTGGCCTGACGAGTTTTTGTTGAGATGTCAGGAGCTAGTCTTATGGGGGTTCCTTTGTAGGTAACTTTCTGTCTCTCTCTGGCCATTTTTAAGATTCTTACTTTGTTGTTGGTGTTTGCCAGTTTAATTCTAATGTGCCTTGGTGTCAGTCTTTTGGGGTTTATTTTGCTTGGGACTCTGTGAGCTTCCTGTATTTATGTGGGTTTTTTTCTTCTCTATATCAGGGAAGTTTTCTGTCATTATTTCTTCAAACAGGTTTTCTAGTCCTTTCTCAGTTTCCACTTTTTCTGGAACTCCTATTATGCAGATGTTGTTTTGTTTTGTGTTATCCCAAAGTTCCCTTAGGCTCTCCTCTTGCTTTTTAATTTTTTTTTCTAGAAGCTGCTGTACTTGGGTATTTTTTCCTACCTTGTCTTCTCGTTCACTGATGCGGTGCTCTGCTGCTTCTAGTCTACTTTTGATGCTTTCTATTGAATTCTTTACAGCAGCAATGTCATTTTTCATTTCTTCTTGATTCTTCTTCATTTCCTCTTGGTTCTTACTCATATTGTCAAATTTGTCTTCCATCCTTTTCAGCCATCTTATGACCATTTCTCTGAATTCTTTCTCTGGGAGTTTGCTTGCCTCCATTTCACTTATTTCCCTTTCTGGTGATGCCTGCTTTTCTTTCATATGCAGGCTGTTTCTTTGTCTGCCCATGGTCTCTCTTCTCTGGTTGTCTAGTTATTTAATTCTCTCTCTCCTGTGTTTATTTAAAGACACAAAACAACACAACCAGGTACAATACACAAGGCACTGAGCAGAAATGTATTCACAGTATTAATAGCCACAAGTAAAGATGACCACCAGAGAGAGACAAATTAGGGTAAAGGAGAGAAAGAAGAAGAAAAAGAAAGAAAAGAAAGGAGTGCAAAAGGAAATTGGGGAGAAGGGAGCAAAAAAGAAAAAGAAAAAAATAGGAGAGAAAAGAAAACAAGTAAGAAAAAAGAAGGGGAACTAATTATATATATAGGGATAAAACTACAATAGAGTAGCACTAATCCCAACAAATGCCAGCTACAAGTACCTGGAGATGAATGCCAACTACAAACAACAATTAATATTGAGAGAGGGGAGGGAAAATGAAGTAAAAAACAAACAAACAAAATCAAAGCAAACCAAAAATGAAACAAAACCAGAAGAATAAGCAAAGCAATCTCACAAAAATTGATATACTCAACAATGAAGCAAACAACAACAACGAAAGGACAGAGAGAAAAACAATATTTTGGACAGAGAAGAGAGAGGTGTCTAAAGACTTGGAGCAGGTGATTGGAAATTAGATGTATAAGTGGGGTGAAATTTTAATTGGATAAAAAGAAAGAATAGGAAAAATCTAAAGTAGGAAAAGGGTAAGAGAAACAGGACAATGATAGGGGAAAAGTTAAGAAGAGAGTGAAGGCATAAAGGTAGTGTTGAGATAGAATGATGCTCAAGGAAAGATGAAATTGGAATGTAGAACTCTAATATTAAAGTAAAATAAAGAGAAAATAAAATGATGCTTTTTTTTCAAAAAGGAAAAATAGTAGTAATAATATTGATTGAAAATAAAATGTAATAATTAAAAAGGTAAAATTAAGAGAGAAAAAATAAAAAAAAATAGTTTCTTAAGTAACATGAAAAAATACAAAATAAAAAAATAGAGTGTGTAGTAGTGAAGGTCATTCACTTCCTCTATTGATCTGTTTGGCACACTTGTTTCCCAGTCAAGACAATATTTCAGTTCCCTGAGTTCCACTAGTTTTTAATGGTGAGTGTGTCTTAATCACTTTATTCTTTTGTGGTTAGACAAGAGTCAATTTGTGAGTCAGCCCCTGGGTGGCAGTGTTTCCAAATTGACTTTTGAGGCTATAGGTCCTCTCTAGCCTGTGCTTAGATCCTGCTTTCCCTTAGGCACTCAATAGCGGTTTGTGGGAGTGGGCTACTCCAAAGTTGGTTCTCTGATGGTCACTCACCACTCTGATCCCCATGCTCCCAAAAAACAACTTTCCTCTACAGTCTCCCAGGCTGTCCCCAACTGGGTGATCCTTTGTATTGGGCTTAGCAATCAGAAGCAAGGGTCTGAAGAGGAAAGTGCGCCAGTCTGCACAGTCCCCTTTCCCCATTCCTGTCCAAGCAGCCGATACCCTTTAATAACTCCCAGGGTATCCTTCTGTGTCAGATGAAGATGGGTTGCTTTCTAGAGATCCCCTCTGTTAACATATCTGAAATCCCCCTTCCACATTTAGGGATTACATTCTGCCCAGTAACAACGGATTTCTCTAGGTGGAGATTTCTCCCGGTCCTCCAGCTTCCAGTGTGTGCACCTTTCTGTTCTGCGTGACCAGAGACCTCACCTTATCCCAGGCAAAATCTGACCTTTCCGTGTGGCGTGTGGAGCTTCTCTGAATCCGAGTGTTTGCACTGCCGATTGGGAATCAGTATTCTGGGGCTCGGAGCTGATTGGTGAGTGCTGCAGCTGTAGATTTTCAAGCTGCCGTAAACATCCACTTTCTCCTTCAAGATGGCAGTCCATGTCCGAGCTGGCGGCTCAAGTAGGGAACCTGGCAGCAGTGGGAGTTGCCTGGTCAGGGAAGCCCTGTCCAGTAATCCCCCACCTTCTCCTGGCGTATAGTTTCCCTGAAATCACTAACTAACACTCCCTTTGTGACTCTCAGCTGTTCTCTCTGTTTGCTTAGAGAGAAGGCTCAGGACACATCTGTCTATTCCACCACCATTTTTTTTTCTATTTATCTTCTATAATTGAAACTTTGTAGCCTTCAGCAGAGGCCAGGGCAGCCCAGGAATTTGGCTTCCTCCATCACTAGGGAAACCCAAGCCTACTGTTCCCTCAGTAGCTGTAGCCATTTTTGTTGGGATTTATTTATCTTGTATAATTGAAACATTGTAGCCTTTAGTGGAGGCCTGGGCTTGCTAGGGTGTGCAGGAAGCTTGGCTTCCTCCATCACCAGGAAAACCCAAGCCTCTTGCTCGCTCAGTGGCTGCAGGCATCTTGGTTGGATTAATTTGCATATGCACCTCTAATTGGCTAGTGAATGTGACTTTTAGGGGTAGTAGAGGTATGGTCAATTTGCATATTGTTTTTTATTAGATAGGATTTCAGAGAGGAAGGGAGAGAGTGAGAGAAACATCAATATTTAGAGAGAATCACTGATTGGCTACCTCCTACATGCCCCCTACTGGGGATTAAGCCTGCAATTCGGACTTGTGCCCTTGACTAGAATCTAACCTGGGACTCTTCAGTACACAGGCCTAGGCTTTATCTACTGAGCCAAAATAGCTAGGACTTCTTCTTCCTGACATATTATATAGAAAAATTTCAGGGGCTGGCTTTTTGTTCTCTCTATCTGCACTCATTCCTTGGTAATCTTATACAACCTACTAGCTTTAATATCAACTTTATGCTAAGGTTTCCCAAATTAAATCCCCATCCCAGTACTCTTTTTCAAACTCCAGATTCATATTTTCAATTACTTACTTACATCTCTACTTGCATGGCCAGCAGACATCTCAAACTTGACATGTATGAGATTAACCTATGGATCTTTGCCCTACCTCCAAAACCTCTACTACCCATTCTTTTCTCCATATTACATGATGGCTAATTCATTCTTTCAGTGTCTGAGACCAAACACCTTGGACTCATACACCACTTCTTTCTCAAACTGCCCTTCTAATGAATTGGATTGTAGCTTTCAGTGATAAAAATCTGACCACTTCTCATCACCTTTACTGCTACCATGTTGAACTGAGCCACCATCATCAAATTCTTGAACTATTCAAATAGCTTCATAATATTTTCCATTTTCTTGTTCCTTATAGCCTGCTCTATTATCCCTTTAGTAATTATTAAATACAGCAAAATTTGAAGTAGAGCATTTGGTGTGTCCTGATGTGAAACAA